>JARHVA010007920.1:0-125000 GCA_037957365.1 Torreya grandis | reverse complement strand
TGTTTTGGAGTGGACAATGGAGGAGGAAATATTTTTTAGAAAGGTACCAAAGCTAGAGAATAATCTTCTATAGGTACTTTTGAGGGTATATTAATGCTATCTATGGGAAAAATAGATGAAGTTGCTATAGGTTCCTCGAAGGAAGTTGCAAAAAAAATTCTTCCCCTAAAAGTGTTTCTAGGCCTCTCTTACATTTAAACTCTATTAGCTCATTCCTCAACCTATATATTTATTTCATAGCTTATTCCAAGTTTTGGAATTCTTGATCATGAGGAACTATCTCTTGTTCTACTTCTTCTTACATAGTATTTTCTTCAATCAATTCCTCTGCTACTATAGGATGATATGTCATTCTCAACTCTTCTTCTATTTATCTAATGTGTTTGAGGAGATCCATGTCTTCCTCAATGAATCTAGATGGATTGGGTGACTATAATTACTTTTCCTTGGAAGATTCCTCTTTAGTAGACCATTAAACAATCTCAAACCCATCAAGTGTCTTTCAAATCCTAGGCTCTTTCTTTCCCTTTTTATCCTCACTAATATCTATGGATGAGGAGGCTATAGTTGTCATTTATTTCTTAATTATTTGAGATCTCTTAGGAGGAGGTCTTCTTCTTCTTGATACAAAGGGTTTATTTTCTTCAATTTTCTTATTCTTTTTAGGAGGGGTGGCTATTGGAACTTATTCTTCCTATGCAATAGTTGATGGAAGAGCTTAATCTTACTTTGAAGGAGCCATGGTGGAAGAATCAATATTTGGTGAGGAGATAGTTGGAATAGTGGGATAAGGAATATTTTTCTTAGTTTGTATGGGTGGACTTTCCTCCTCTATGTTATCAAGAGGTATGACTAGTTTCCTTCTCTTTCTTCTACTCATAACAATTTTAGATGGACCCTCAATAGCTATGAGCTATCTAATAGCACTAGTGCACGTAGTATCTTCTTATGTAATATATTGGGTGTAATTCTCAAAAGATTACTCCTAATTATTTCTCTCATCTTGTTAAGGTTAAACATTCCCTAAAGTTATAAATTTTTTTCCAACTGAGCTCAAATCTAATAGTGTTTATTCCATGTTTAGTTATCAACCATATTAGGCCATGATGAGATAGGGATTTCTCAATCCCCATCTGGTACTCTTTAGACATTATTTTTAGAATGTTCCATAGGTGATTTAAAAAATTAATGGTCCTATCATGCCTTAAGTGATTCAAAAATTTAAATTGAAGAGTAGAAATTAGAGAGTACCTTTCTTCATAGGTCATATAACTGATGATGTATGAGGCTATTTCTATCCAAGCTATAGCTAGGTTGAGTCTCTCCACACCACCTTTATTTAATACTATCATTTCATCTCCCTGACATAACTAATATCTAGATTCTTGACCATTGGGTTTGTCTTGTTAGTTACCTCCTATAATTGGTAGCCTAGTTTTGTGGCTTACTAGTTATTTAGTAACTAGGAATGTGATACCATTTATAGTAGCTTGCTCTTATATAAAGGATCCTTCAAATTTCCTAGCAAGGGGTTATGATAAATTATATAATTTCTTAAAATAATTGGTTCATCCAACTCTATTAAAGATAACCCAACTGGTTGGGTCTCCTTGAAGTTTCCTATGATCTATGGGTTCCATTCTCACAACTAACCCTCCCATTTTACTAAGTTTAGTTGTATATAAATCCTTTAAACTAATAATTATCAACACAATCTATTTGGATTTTAAAATTATACCTATATAAAATCAAGGTTTATTCAATAATGGTAGTTTGTAGTTATAGGTTACAGGTTATGGTGTGCTTTGGGTTTGCACGAATGGTTTCACTTGCAAGGGTAAACAATGAAAATGATTATTTTACCTATAGGTTATTATGGCATCATTATGGTGTCTAATCCCACATGTATGGATATTGTAGTGTGTGGTATTATTACCTAAAACATTCTCCCCCTCCCACATGAGCCATCACTTATCCCTAAGTGACATGGAATGAGTAAGAGATAGAATGGGGTCATGATTAAGGATATAAGTGTGGGTTGAGACATCATCATGTGGGTATAAGTGTGTGTTGATAGGTATTAATGAATGATGTTTTAATGATTTAATATTATTCTCAATATAATACATGCTATATTAAAACAATAAATACTTTTCTATGATCAAAATATATGATGTACCTTTTTAATGGTTTACCTACGATTATGTTAAGGATTTACATGTGAGTGGCTGAAAGAATGCAATGATTTTTTTGGTAGTTATAAATAGATTGAAGTGGGCCCCTTTAAGTAATTATTAGATCATAGGATGTTAGGCTTCCATGGTGCCTTCAACTCACCTGCATGTAATCATGACAACCTATATGGAACGGGAACATGGGTCTTGGAGTTAGATGAGAGATTATTTACCTCTTACCACAAGGTAGTTATTTTAGATATATGTTAGCAAATTTAGATGTTTTATGAACATGAAAGAGGGTAGCTAAGGGTTATGTTTCTTTGTGATATTTCTATACATGAGCCTACTAATTATTTGTCTTTGTGTTGTTTTCCTCCCCATGGATTCTATGCCTAGTGAAAATTTCCTTATTATTTAGAGGTAGGCCTAAGTAAGGTTTTGAATTATCTACTCTAATCCTCCTTCACTCCTCCTCTATCTTGTTTGGTGTCCTCCATGTATTTCTCAAAATCTCATAGCCAAGGCCATAGCTTAGATTTTGTGAAGAACTATCTTACATGTGTTTAGAGAGGTGTTAGGGTGTACCTACAATAACTAGAGGTGGTGCCCATAGTAACTACAATGTTATTCCTAGCTATGGGAAAGGAGCCCATAGTAGTTATAGAATATCCCATGGTAACTAGAGGAAGATGAATAGTTTTTCTCAGAATGATTGTATATTTTTCATTTTTGTTTTTACCCCTAAATAACCAACAAGCTAATTTTTTTATTTAGTCCCATTTTATAGTTATGGGCAGCCAATAGGCTAGTTTTCTACCCAAAAACTACTAACAACACCCAAAAAAAATTTCATTATTGGTTTTTCAAAATCTAATTTCTACCTATAGTAGAATGTTTATTTTGGGTCCTTACCAAGTTAGTAGTGAGGGTGACTAGTCAAGGAACAAGTGAAGGTCTCAGTCTTCATTTTAAAGGAAGGTTAGGATGTCCTCTTCTCCTTTTTCATCTATGTATTAGCTAATTCTCCCTTTATCTAGTAGGACATCATGCTAATCTAACACATCATTATATCCATTTTGTAATTGTATGTGTATGTGCTTGGTAAACTCCTCCTAAGTGAGTGGTCTTTTATATAACTTAAGTTTATGGCCATTGACTAGTAGATGAAATCTTACCAGATCAATGGTTTAGAGCTGCATTTCTCCATTGTCATAAACATGCTCAATATAAAATGGACTAAGCCATCTGGTCTAGAGTTTGACCTTGTGATCCTTGTATTTTGAATCAAAAAGAAGGGACTGATCTCTTAAATTGAATTACCTTTTCTTAATGTACCTATCATGCCATCCAATCCACTGGAGTTGTACAAGTTCTATGTCCTAAAATTCTTGTTATCTATATTCATCTAAAGAATTTAGTTACATAATCCTTTCTTTCTATGATTCAGATATATCCATCCCAAGTGCTAGTGTTATCTGTAAGGTCTTATGCTCAAATTCAATTAGAAAGACAAGTTTCTTCCTATAGAACAACTCATATGGGGTGAATCCTATAGTAGTCTTACACATGATTATGTAATCCCAAAAAAATTCAAGAAGTTTAGCCTACCAATCCTTATAAGACATACTAACAGTCTTTGTCAAAATATTTTCTAACTCCCTATTGGTGACTTCCACCTATCCATTGGACTGTAGATGATAAAGAGTTGATTTATTATGCCTAATCTCATATTATTGGACCAAAGTAGTAATTAAACTAGTATTTAATTAGGTTCCTTGATTAATGACTATTTCTCATGGCACACCATATCTTGTGAATATTTCTTCATAGAGGAAAGCTACCACCTTCTCATCCCTGACATGTGTAAGAGCCTTTACTTCCACCCATTTAGTGGCATAGTCAGTACATATAAGGATATACTCTTTGTTGTTATATTTTGGATAAAAATGCCGTATAAAGTCTAGGACACATTTTTAAAATGGTTTAACCACTATTTGAGGCTACAAAGGCATCTCATCTAAACATGTAGGTCTCCCTATACACTGACATATGTCACAATAAGAAGTATACCTTATTGAATATTTATGGAGTGAGGGCCAATAATATACTATATTTAAGATTTTTACTACTATATATTTGGTTTTAAAGTTCCCTCCATAGGGTTCATCATGGTAAGATTTGAGGATATCTATAACTTCACCTTCGCTAAGACATCTTCTGATGATGGAGTCAAGCCTAGTATAGAAAAGAAATCTAGACATCCATGAATACCTGCCACTTTTTTGAATCAAAGATATTTTTTATCTAGGGAGCAAGTGATGTGGAAGTGACCTTGTGGTAAGGTAGTTAGCAATATCAACATACTAAGGTGTGGTAAGGGTGAGGGAGAATAGGTTCTCATCTAGAAATGAGTCATCCATTATGGTATCTTCTTGAGGGGATTATAGGTGTGATAAGAAGTCAACCATGACATTGTCCTTACCATGCTTATCTATAATGGTTAGATCAAATTATTTTAATAATAGTATCCATCTTATCACTCTATTTGGGATAAACAATTTGTTTATAAGGTACCAAATGACTACATGCTCTATATGAACAAAGACTTGATACCTTATGATGTAGTGACAAAACTTGTTGATAACATAGACTACTGCCAAGAACTCTTTTTCAATAATTATGTAATTTAATTTTTCTACCTATAGGTTATTGCTTGCAAAATATATAGCATAATTGAGTGCTTCTTATTTTTGGCCTACCACACCTCTAAGGGTAGTATCTAAAGTGTCTATGTGAATATAAAAGGGAAGCTTCCAATAAGGACCATGCAAAAAAGGGTTGGTGGTTAGTAATTCTTTTAATTGTTTGAAGGTTGTATCACGGGTAGGAGTCCAGATGAATTCAACATTTTTAGTTAGTAGAGTGAACAATGGTGCTACTACTTTTCTAAAATTGTTGATGAATCTCCTATAATAACCAACATGTCCTAAAAAACTCTTGACATTTTTCTATTTTTGAGGAATAGGTAGGCTTTTTATGATGCTAATTTTTGTAGGGTCAACATTAATTTATTTAGCAGATATATGGTGAGCTAAGAAAATGCCTTCTATCATAAGCATATAGCATTTATTGTGACTTAAATATAAATGGTGCTCTTGATAGTTTTATATCACTTTATCTAGGTTCTTTAGGCACTCATCAAATGTTTCTCCATAAATAGTTAAGTCATCCATATATATTTCTATACATTCATTGGCCATATCTATAAAGATACTCAAGTCAACCCTCTAGAATGTTGCAAGAGCATTACATAGCTAAAAAATTAATACAACATAAGCATAAGTACCCTAGGGACAAGTGAAGGTAGTTTTCTCTTAGTCCTCAGGTGCAATGCTAATCTAGTTGTAACCATTGAAGCCATCTAGAAAGACAAAATATTTCTTCCCTGATAGTGTGTCCAACACCTGATCAATGAAGGATAGAGAAAAGTGATTATTTTTTGTTATTATATTAAGTTCCCTGTAATATATGCACACACACCATTACCATTTTTATTTGGTCTAATTACCAATGGTGAAACCCATTCACTGTCTGAGATGGGATATATAAATCTGGAGATCAAAATTTTTTGTAATTCCACTTTGACTATTTCTCTAAGAGTTTGATTCATCCTAAATTCTAGATATCTAATTGGTTGGAACTCTTATTTGATATATATATGATGTGTGAATGTTTCTAGGCTGATTCCTTACATATCCTCATAATCTTATGTAAAAGTGCATTGGTTTGCATGCAACATGCTGAATAGGCACTTTTCCTCATTGGAGTCTAACTTGTTATTAATAAGTAATGTTTTTCCTAGAGAGATTTAAATTTGCCATGAGAATTATTTCATGATTTATATATTTCTAATAAATCTGGTTTGGCTATAGTTATGAGGTAGTAGCTAGTGAAATATTTCTTACACAAATGCATTAGAATTATCTTCTTCCCAAAGGCTAGCAAATAGGCACTCAACACATTGAAAGTGGTTAAGATATGTAGAATGAGTTTCGTAATTCTTCTAAATAAAATTGGAGAGAATTGTATCTTCTTCTTGATCAAAAAAGGTGCATTCATGGTCTATGGTAAATATAAGAATCTTGGGAGGCTACTCTACCTCATCTTATTTAACCCATAATGTATGCTCTGGTGCAAAGGCTGACTATGCTGGGGGATAGAGGACCAACTTATTAGTGTGGTTGCCATTAGAAATGAACATTTCACCTAATTTATAGCTGATGAAGGCATCAACTATGGTATGCTAAGGTCATCCTAAGATAAGAGGATATCCACCCAAATTAGACTTTGGTTGTGAGACAATGAAATCTATAGGATACTCCCAATAATCTATAGTAATGACAAGATCTTCAATGATTCCTTCTAGTCTAACTATAGACTTATCAACCATTTGTAGCATTATAGATGTGGGATGAATATTATTCAATTGTAGCTTATTCATGGTTTTATTTATCATTACATTTATTATATCCCCTAGGTATATCAATGTATAAGATCACTATTGATCATAGATCTAGACTATTACTACTAGGTATCCTAGATTTGAATATTTTTTTAGTAGGGTGGTTCCTAGCATAATGTCTGCCAGTTGGCCAATCACATGCATTGTATTGGGATCCTTCTTTTTACTTATAGGTTTATGTATACATAAGTCTCTAACAACTTTAGAATATATGGGTACATCTTTGATGGCCTAAAAGAGGGGAATTTTAACATAGATTTTTGGGTTGTCCTAGGAAATCAAATTTAGGCTCAATTACATGGCACTGGAGGGTAAGACATTCTTGAAATGGTGGAGATATTTCATCAACAAATTTATTTAATAGTTAAAAGAGTTCTTGCAATGGTGAAGGTGGGTTAGCATGATCTTCTAGAGTTTCTTGATCTAACTCCATTATTATGGGTGGGGTTGGAGGTGGTAGAACAATCCTTAAATGTAGGTGAACTTCATTGATATTCACCATATATTCTGATTACTAGATAGGTTTAGTACTAAATCTTGGTTGAACTAACTTATTTAAAAGGTTCTGCATAGGTTGGGTAGGAAGTTAATTAGGCTTGGGTGTAACTTATGTATTGGGCATAAGAGTAAGAGGTTATTGTTATTACTATGGAGGGAATCATCCCTAGTGGTTTCCCTAGGATTGATTGGGTCTCTAGGGCTACTACCACTAGTTTGTGAAGGATGGGCCTTAGGATGGTTACCAATATTATATCTAAGGTGGGGATACATTTTGTGGAGGTTGTTAGGAGGTGGTGGGGTAGCTTGTCTAAGGTGGCTACCAGCTAAAATTAGAAGGTGGAACATTCATCCATGGACTAGTCTAATCAGGACTAGTATTTGCAAATTATGAATTAAAGGAGGTAGAATTTATAAAAGGTGGATTTTTTCCCATACCTAGATAAGGTGGTCATTAAACCCATGGATTTTTTTGTGAAACATAGAAAAATTGGTCTCCATCTCTTCTGACAATGTGTAGCTCTACTATTTTTAGTTATTTAGCTATGATGTTAGCTACTTTAGTCCAAACCTCATGACACCTATAATCTATTTTATTCTTCTTATAATCTAGATAATAGATTGTCAAAGCTTGATCCAAGGATACTTGCTTTTTCCTTGAGTGCAGGATATCTAGTTGGGTGGCTAAGTGACTAATGATATCCTATTTCATGTCTTGTAACATGTTAATAACTTTAAATTTTGAAAGGCCACTTGTAACTTCTAGTGGAAGCTTGCTGCCTCTGACTTTATTTATGGAAGACCTCAAATAACTCTTGCTCAACTCTTTGATGTCTACAAATGGTAGATAGGAGATATGTATTTCACTCATTAGGTCCAAGGCTTCTAAATAATCTTCTTATAATTCTTTTAGGAAGATGAGTTTTTGAGGTTCTTCTCTTAGTGCACTTTGCTTGAATTTCTATACACTAAACATGAACAATTCAACATAGTCTTCCAAAGATTCATCCCATTATTGAGTCATCTTGAAGATGTCATTTACTCTATAATTTCTTCTTTCATCCATATTCTTGATACTTAGCCAAAAATTTATTTTTCATGTCCTCCCAAGTGTGGACTGAATTACTACCTAGTCCCATGAACCAATGAAGTGCTGAGTCTTTGATGGTGGCTACAAAAAGTTTCAATTCTTATGCATCCTAAATCTAGTCATAGATTCTATAGAGGATATAAAATTTGAACAAAAATGTGTCTGGGTATTCTAATAATTTACCTCTAAAATTGGGCAAGGTTGAGGATGGGATATTTTTCATTTGTGTTATGCTTATTACATCAATAAGAAATTCAAAAATAACTATGCATGGAGTCCTATTATCATCTACTCCTCCATTCATGATGGATTTTATTGTGATATGGATACCAAAGGTACTCAAGATCATGTCTTAAAATTATGTATCAGTGCTTTTATTAGCATGGTAGTAAACATTTATCTATTGATTTACAGTCTTTCTACCAGATGAGAAATTTGAATATTCTCCTGAATTTCTTTGATTTGTTGAAGAAAGACTTGTTGGAATGTTGTTTTGATGTTACTTTCTAGAGTTTTTGGTTTGTGAAGTTCTTATTCTTTATTTCTCCTTACTAATCTAGCTAATGCTTCCTTTTCTTTTATTTCCTTTTTAAAAACCAATAGTACTTCTCCTACAAGCTACTTCTTTTGGTTTGTAATGTTTCCTTCTTCAAGAACCCTCTAGCTTATGGTATAGTTTTCAACAAGATTCTTAGTTGATATAGGTATTTATGGTTCTTTCCTACTACCAACTTGTGGCTTGTTTGGTAGGAATCTCCCTCGAGAATCTCTTTCTCTCTTCATTAACATTATGCCACACCTTTCAATTGTCATGTACCTTCCTACACAAGATTAGTGTCTTTTTTGTTTGTCATGTGTTCTAAGGGGTTGTTTCAGAATTTAAAAAAAGAATCAATAAAGGAGTACAAATATCAAAATGACTAGAATTGAAATTTTACTTGTAGAAAGTAGTAAAGTTATCTACTAAAAGTGGAAAAATTACTCTCGAAAGATAAAAATGAAAGAAAATTATCCTAGAAAATAGGAAATGAAAGAAAAAAAATTAAAGGCACACTTTACAGAAAATAAATCACTCTTGCAAGAAATTAAATTCTAAGAAAAACTATGAACTAAGTAAATTACAAGATTGCAAAGAGGCATTCAAGGTTGTGCACCATCAATATCCAAAAACTTAGACATCTGGCATAAGACACCATAGTGTCCTCACTCAAATTACTTGAATGGGTAGGATAGTGCATCAAAAATGTTGTGCACCATCAACATCTAAGAACATAGACATCTAGCATAAGACACCATAGTGTCCTCACTCAACTTGCCCTGCTAGGTATGACCCATATGGAATATCCTCTCAAAAAGCTATCCATAGGAAAATTCACTAAACTCCAACAAAGATGAGTTTTTATGAGTTAATCTCTACCTCCCCACATCACCATCAAGTACTCATAGAGGATCTACAATCCATCAAGGTCTAACTTTATGTTCTTCAACCTCTAGCTACTTTTGTTGGTACCCTTCAGACTTCTAACCTTGTCACCTTTAAAAATTTAGAAATACCTTGTATTCATTTAGAGGATCTCGATACCCCTCTCTCCATTATGGAATATATAAATCAAACCCACATCAAAAAGGTGATGATTGATGGGGGAACTAACATCTATATTATCTCCTCCCATGCTTATGACTAGCTACAATTACCTAAAAAAATCATGTCTAAAAGCTCAGTGGTTATTCATTATTTTAATGATACTATGGCTACCACCTTGGGCATAGTTTTCCTCCACATTTGTGTAGGACCTCATACTATTCCTAAATTCTTTTATGTTGTAGGAGAGTTTTAATACAATATTTTACTCAGACACCCTTAGATTCATGCCATGAGTTGTGTCCCCTCCACCCTACATCAATGTGCCAAGTTTGAACATGAAGGGAAAGTTGTGACTATCCAAGCTAGCCCTAGTCGTTTTACATATTGAAATATGACATATTGGCCCAATGATGTCCTTCTTCCTCCCTTATCCACTACATAACCATCTACCAACAACACAACCTCACCAACCAAAACCCATATCATTTCCACACCTACTACTGATGAAGCTTCCACTAGTTCATATATCCCCTCTTCCCAGATTCCTATAGAAGAGCATGTGACAAAAACATTCCAATGTCTTTCTTTTGGGGAATATAGACTCTTAGCCTTAGATGTCTTCCTTACCCCCCAAGAATATGGGAATCTCAGACATGACATTTATTATGACCCTAACATTGGAACCATCATCCCCATTAGTCTGCCTAATGATCAAAAAAATTCATTTATGGGGGACTTGATCAGCCACTTCCAACCCCTACCACTACATCATCCATTCAACTATTTACCTCTAACTTTTCCTATCTTAGAAAACTATATTTTTCTAAGTTGTATCTTCATAGATGTGCTTGGAAAGGATTTGGCCTCGGTCACTATGAGAAAGGGTCTCATGAGTTACCCCATTCAAAACTTTGTAACCTTATGAATAATTTGGCATTGGGTATGAACCACCTCAAGAATCCACTAATTCATCCAAACCCATTTCCACCATAGAGGAAGATATCCCATCCTTGACAACCCAATCACTTTCTCCACTTGAAGACCCTAATATCATCCCTCTTAATTTTTTTTTGATCAATACTATAAATTTAGGCCCTCTCATCTACTGAAAGAGTGGCCAAACCAAGGTCCTTCTACTCATACATCTTGAAATGGTAGAGAATGATTCTCCCACCATCAACACCATCCAACATCAAGATGATGATTCCATTATTACCCACCTAGGTGTGAGGAAGTCTTCTATCTACAAATCCCTTCCTCTTGAGGCCCTAACTATGTTGAATGAATCTACTATTGATATCAACTTAGGCACTCTAGACGACCATTATATTATCAAATTAGGCCAATCATTGAATACTAAAGAACTTCAAGATTTCTCCTCTTTCCACCAAGACCACAACACAACCTTTTCTTGGTATTACAATGATATGCCTAGGATTGGCCCCACAATTAGTACCCATAACATAGTCACTCAGCATGATACTAAGCTTGTTAAATAGAAACTTTGATGCATGCATCCTTGTATAACCCTTCTCAGCAAAGAAGAGCTTTAGTGTCTCCTATCTATAAACTTCATTGAACCCATTGACTACCCGTAATTGGGTCTTGAACATTATACCTATCACCAAATTCAATAGGGGTTTACACATTTATGTGGACTTTCATGACCTTAACTTTGCATTCCCTAAAGATGACTTCCCTCTCCCTAGCATTGACTAGATTTTTGATCTTATGGCCAACCATGAGGTGTTATCTCTCATGGATGGGTTTTTGAGTTATAATCAGATCTTGATTGCTCCTAAATATCAACATAAAACTAGCTTTATGACCTCTTGGGGAGATTTATACTATAAAGTCATGCCTTTTAGGTTAAAGAACACTAGTGCACCCTACCAATATGCCATGATTTGTATTTTCCATGATATCATCCATAAGATCATATAAGACTATGTGCATGACCTTCTCAAGAAATCCAAACTCTAAAAAGACCACTTGGCTATTCTTACAATCATATTTGAATGCCTCATCCATTATAATGTTTGCCTAAATCCCAAGAAATACATTTTTGGGGTCCTTTCAAGAAAGATTCTTAGCTTCATCATTTGTCTTTGTGGAATTAAAGTAGACCCTACTAAAGTTAGAGAAATTTTGGGCATGCCTCCTCTAGCTAACCTTAAACAACTTTGTAGCCTTCAGAGAAGACTTCAATCCATTTGTCATTTCATTTCCAAACTTTTAGACTGGTGCCATCCTTTTCATCACCTTTTGAATAAGGATGTCTCTTTTCAATGGAGTAGTGATTGTCAAAAGGCCTTTGATTCACTCAAATAATAACTTTTGTCACCACCTATCCTCACCCATCCAAATAATGACCACCCCTTTTACCTATATGTTTATACCACTAACCATTCCCTAGGGTCAATGTTAGCTCACAAAGATGAACATCATAAAGAACAAGCTATATTCTACATTAGTCATACACTTGTAGAATAAGAAACATGGTATACACACACCAAGAAACTTTGCCACTACCTTCTTAACCATAAAACCTATGTCATCACTAATATTGACCTACTCAAATACATGCACTCTAAACCATACCAAAATTAGAGTATGGCTAAGTGGCTCATGATACTATCCAAATTTGACCTTGAATTTATCTAATAGAAGTCAATTAAAGGTTAGGTCATTGCTGATAAATTGGATAAATCTCCTCTATAAAATAATCACCCACCCCATTTTTCCTTTTTGGATGAGTCTATCATGACTCCTTTTCAAGAAGATGACATAACCTACCAAATGACCATGTTCTTCGATGACTCTAAATGCCAACAAGGAGGGGGGTACCAGATTTATTCTCATTCTTCTCAAAGGTGAACCCCTTCCTCTCTCCTTCAAACTTGACTTTGAATGCATTAATAATATGGTTGAGTAGGAAACCCTAGTGATAGGTCTCTAAACTGCTCAAAGCTTGGAAATTAAGACAATCCATGTCTTTGGTGATTCCCAACTTGTGGTCAAATAGGTCAATGGGTCCTATCAATGTAATAATGATGTCTTTCTAGAATATAAACTTTTAGTTGACAAAATCTTAAAATCAATCAAGCATTACCTAGTCTAATCCATTCTTTGATCTACTAATAAATTTGCAAATATAATGGCTTGCCTTACTTCTTAGATCCCTTCTCAATATTCCAATTCCAAAATATTTATCACTATTCATCATTTTACCACACCCTCTTATGGACAATCTAACATCCCAACCATTTGTAATGTAGAGGAATCCCCATCCAACATTTGGTATGATCAAACTTTCAACTACCTCAACCTAGGCATTATTCTTCCCAACCTATCTAGGAATGTTTGAAGATATTTGATTTGGAGTACCTATAATTACACCATACTAGGGGCAATCCTTTACAAATGTGGTTCTGATGGTCTCCTTATTCATTGCATATGTATCCATGAAGCTTCCCATGCCATCAAAGAAACACATGATGGGATTTATGGGGGATAGTTTAGTGGCCTATCGATCGCTAAATGTATCCTTCACTTTGGTTACTATTGGCCCACCCTCAACCAATAATATTGTGATTATGTAAAAAAGTGTGTTAAAGGTCAACATCATGCTAATTTAAATCATGCACTATCTAATAGCCTCTAAGTATCTAAGGAATTTCAGCCTTTCTCTCAATGGGGGCTTGATCTCATTAGGGAAATTAACCCCCATTCTTTGTATCAACATAGCTCCATCATCACAACCACCGAATACTTCACCAAGTGGGTGGAAGATATTCCTCTAATCTCTACCAAAGCAAAAAATATTGTTAACTTTATCAACCACCATATCATCTGTCACTTTAGTGTTGCTCATAAGATCATCACTGATAATGGAAAATCCTTCAATAATAAGCAAGTCCAAGGTTTATGTGATGCATTTTCCATTGATTTAAGATTTTCCTTGCCTTACCAACCACAAATAAATGGACAAGTGAAAGACTCTAATAAAAACTCACCAAAATATTAACTAAAGTTGTTAGTGATTCAAGTCAGGATTGGCACTTACACATCCCATTTGCCTTATGGGCCTATCACACTAGCATTCAAACCTCCACTAGTGCTACCCCTTTCTCTTTAGTATTCAGAATAGAGGTAGTCTTGCCTCTTGAAGTCCAAATCCACTCTCTTCTCATATCTTTAAAGAAGATCATTTTTTAAGAAGATTTTCATCAATATCATTTAGCTCAACTTGAGCTACTTGATGAGCATCATTTAACAGCTCTCACCCACCTCCATATCTATCAAATATTTATCACACATGCTTATAAAAAGTACCTCAAATAATGGGAATTCAATATCAGAGATCTCATCCTATAATAAAACCAACATGTTACCAACATGGAGAAGAGTAAATGAGGTAAGTTTGCTTTTAATTGGCTTGGACCTTACATCATCACCCATAAGTATGGATCAAGAGCTTATCATTTGTCCTACCTCAAAGGCAAAATAAAACTTGAGCCTCTCAATACTTCACATCTACATCCATTTTTTTATTAAATAAGGATCAATCTCACTTGTTTGTCTAACTTAAGCTCATCCCTTGATTATGATATTTTTACCTTCACCCACCTTTCTCCTCCCCTTTCAAGGACAATTGATTACACCATAGAACCATGTGATTAACCATGATAGTCATGGCCTAATCCTAAATATGGTTACCACTTCTCTACCCATAGCATGGTTATCATGGATACTTTTCATCTCTAATAAGATGGAATCCCATGGTCATTGTCTCTTAAAATCACACCCTTTCACATATCATGAACCTTCTTGTGTAATTTTTTTCCCTCATAAAGGTAAACCTCTAAACTTAATTAAACCAATCTATGTCTAAACATATTTAATATTGAAATAATTAATTGGGTCAATATCTTAAGCATTATACACTACTCCTTTAAAGGATAGCTACCCAAAAATAAAAATAAAAATTTCCACATGTAAGGTAGACTACTCCCTTAAAGGACATTTATCAAAAACATTAAAACAAAGCCAATAAGCTTATACCAATCCCTTGAAGGATGAATGAGTTAAATTTGTTGAAAGTAGATAAATTTAATGGAAGCTTCCCACATCGATCAAATTCCCATAAACATTAATAAAACAAAAGGCCCACTATCAAAACCAATTCTAAATCCATAATCGGCTCTCAAACAACATAATAATTTGGAAGTTGCAATCAGCTTTCCCATGTAGACTTCTTGCATTGATCAGTCTACATCTAACATATGATGTGGACTTGTCTAATACCATTCTTAATTCACCTATAGAAGGGGAAAACTACTTCACATGAGGTTATCATGCATATCACCCATTACCCTTCACATAACCTATCACCCATCTTCCCTTTTGACTACTTGTAAATCAAGGGATTTAGAGCTTACTTTACGCCCTCTAATCATGAAACCTTTTTTATCAACTAATGACCACTCATGCACTACATTTGAATGGTTTATATTCATTAATATAATCTCACTTTAGGCCTATTTTTAGTCCTTGTCAAAAATAAAGCATTAGGACCTATTATTATCTTAGTATGCATGGTCAATGTTTTCACCATGACTTGTACATCTAACATTACAACAACAATGGTCATTTATTTTACATTAAGTAAGATTACAACAACCATAACCATACCAATCATAACCATAACCATAATGTTCATCATTATCCACATAAACTCATGCATAATAACATTCAACCAACAATATCCAACATGTTACCCTCCTATTCCTACCACCCCATTACCACAAGATCTAAACATCAAACCCTAACCATTGGCAGTGTCTACTTGAACATGGTAATCTTTGCTTTTGTACCAGCTAAGAGTCCACCCATATCAAGGGAATGACTATCTGATCTAATTATATCACCAATATCTTAGACAACATAGTTCCCTAATACTAGGGCCTCTTCTAAATGGGACCCCATGTCTAATATTCCAAGTAAATGGGGCATAGGATGCAGATATGACCACCATTTGTATAGCCTACCCATGCATCTCTTGGTTCAGGCAAGGTTCATCCTCTATTGCTCACCACACTGCTAAATTCCTTACTTATAGAATCCCCTTGACTGTCAAATAGATTCTTTATAGGTCATCACTTCGCTACTACCCTTAAAACTTAGCTCATAGTGGTGGTGAACCTTGGCCATAGTGACTATAAAGATCTACATATACCACCACCTCCTAAAACTTGGCTTGTAGTGGTAGACACTATCTCCAAACTCCTACCTTCACATAATTTTAAAAGGTGCAACCTCCTCACAAAAACATGTCTTCTTTGGATTAGCTCCATTGAATATTATTTATGGTACTTCATATTATGTTCCCTTCTAATTTATCTTACCTTGCCCATCCATATCTCTCATCTTACTAAATGTGGGATCATTGTGGTAACTATTTACCAACCCACCCCATTCACTTTCACTAACACCTTCACCAAAACCCAAGACTATTGTTTCACCAAACCTTCTACCTTAACCCAAACCAACCCATGTGGTCCATCAAATTAGGGCAACCAATTTGAACACCACTCATACAAACCTTGTTGAACTACATTGTCCTGATGTCCATGGACTATGTAGGCACTACTTTAGGGGTAGCTTGGCCACTAACAACTAATTCACATCCCATTTTTTTATTCTCACTCATTTCCTTCGCTAATAATGCCCTCTTTTTTAGGGAATCCTACATCAAGGAAGCTTTGAATTCTTTCTTCAGCATCCTTATGTTTTAACACCATCTCATACTTCCTCTTAAGTCTTTCCCACATTGTTGGGATAATTACATTGGCCTAAGGTATTTTTGGACTATGTAGGTAGTGCTCAGCTACTGAGGTTAGCTAGGCCACTTCCTTTACTTTATTTTCCATTCTCACCTAAAATATCTTCCTCCACTTGTCTATCTCCAAACCATCTCCCTACCTCTAGCTTGTCAATCTCTTTTAATCCCTTTTCTAGCTTGTCAATCTCTTTTAACATAAGGGTTGATAATATTCCCCATTGACCCCCTTACCTCCCGTAAATCTGCCTCCTACTTTGCTTCATTGGCCTCCATATCATCTTTCCTTATGCGTACTTCATGGCGCACTTCCCCACCCACCTTTTCCATTTTTTACCTCTCTTTCACCTTATTACCAACCTTGCCCTTTATCCCCTTCAAATTATTTCTCTATTCTCATCATCTCCTCTCTACCTTGGCTATTTGTCATACCCCCTTTATCACTCTCTCTTTCCTCACCCATTCCACTTCATATTCTGCATCTTGTAAGACTTTTATTTCTTCTGTTACTATACTTTTTCTTTACGTGTACCACCACTCTCTGACATTCTACCACTCTTCCCACTATACCTATTTTCCATTCTTATTGTTTGATTTTTTTCATCCTTTCATAATTTTTATTTTCTCATTTTTCCTACACAACTAGTTTCTCCCTAGGTATTTATCCTTTGAGAAGCCTTCCATAATTACCCTTTTCTTCTTATCTCTTTTTGCCTATGGCCCTTTTCACATTCCCCTTTTCCTCTTTCCATCTTAGTAATCACTTATCTTTTGTATCTATGTGAGTATCTATGCTTTGTATCCCTACTTCAATTCTTCCTTTTTGTTCTTATCATCTCTGATCTCCATCCCTTAGTTTCATCTCACTCCCTTTCATTGTGTCCCCCTATTTATTCACCAACTCACCATTTTTTTAGCTTTTCAATCTCTTCCAATCACCCCTTCATCTTTTTATTCCCTTATAACAATATGATTAACACCTACCTTCTATTTTAACCTTCTTGTTCACCCATCCTTTACTTCCCCTCATTCTTCACCCCTTTCCCATTTTCCATCCCATTCTCATCTCCAAAACACCATCTAATTTTCTTTGTTATTCCTCTCCTTACATATCATCACCCATGATTACTTGGTCAAGATATCACCTACTTCTTCCATCTCCTCTCATCGTCTTTGTTTCCTCATTTCACTCCCTTTTTACTCATGTTTCATTTTCTTCATTTTCATCACCAAACTATTTTCTCTTTTGTCTTTTTTAGACTTGTTTTAAAACCTTTTATGGCCACCCATATCCCCCATTCTCCCATTACCCTTCATTATTGTTACACTTCTCTCCCCATCCTTTTCAACTATCCAATCTATCATTATTTAGTGCAACTCTCACCCCTAATAATTTACCTTTTATTTTCTTCTCTTTTCTCTATTTCATTTTATCTCCCTTGATGCCCTCCCTTGCTCTTCCCAACCTATATGACAATGCCTAGATTCTTCCATTCTTCTCCACCTTTGTATTTATCTATGAGCTCATTATTTTCTCTTCATCCATCTCTTGGTCCACCTTTACCTCATATTATCTAATTTCACCCCCACCTCTTTAGAGTGCGATCATTAGTTATACTACGTATACGTACATCTCCTTATTTACTTCCTTATATCCTCCATGCCCTTACCTTAATAAATTAAATTTGGTTAGGATACTTAATTTAGGATCATCCCTTTCTTCCTTTAATGCCTCTATATGTTGTGCTTGGACTCTCTTTTGGTCCCTCTCCAACTACTCCCTTCACCCTCCCTATCACCTTTTTCCTTTTAAACCCTCTACCCATTTTGAGCATGCTATGGCTTCTAAGGTCTTCCACTCAATTTTAGTTTACTATGAGATTTATACCAATCTTATAACTCTATAACACAATTGGCTAGGACCATGGGCTCATACAACTAATTATCAAACATGAGTGTTATTCAATCATCAAGATGAAAATCCCCACCTCTTCTCATCTTGCCTATTTTAAACCCCTTTTACTCTGACCTTTGAAGATGTTAGAATCAAAACTAAAACCACATTAAAATGGAAGATTTGGGATACCCACATGGGGATGATAGCTACACCCTCTCACATGCCCTAACCTTACAACCAATAATTTCCCTTGATTATCCCTTTAGGACCACATCTTCTTATGCCTTGAAATAACCCTTCCTTTATTGCATGAAATCCATAACATGATCCCTCATTTAATTAATATTATTTTTATTCATCTCACTCCATATTCTAATTCCCCTTAGCATATTTATCTGAATTCGCTCAAAAAGCAATGCTTACTTATTTTTGGCCCTATTGACTTAAGGTTCAAGGGTTTAAATCTTCACCACTTCTCATTTACCCACTCTACAACTTTTCTTCCCTAAACTATTAAATAATAACATTTCACAGCCTATTAATGACATTGTTATGGAATGTTCATAATGTCAACTTATTTGGATGGTGATGAAAGAACCCATCGGATCACCATGTCAATTTGAGTAGTTATAGATTTTATAAAGCCTAATAAAGTATATTTCTTCTTTTTTCCTTTTCTTTATGATGGTGGTAGAAAATTCACACTTTAACCTAATTATCCATGGCTATAGATTCCTTTTACATAGTTTAAATAATCATCTCAATTACATCCTAGCTCACCTCATCCACTATTTATACCACACTCATCAAAAACTATTTGATAGCCATCTTTTCCACCCTTTGTTGCTTCCCTTTTTCCAACATCCTTCACCTAGACCTACCTATATGATATCTAATTGGGATAACCAGGTTAACCAACACCCTTTACCTCAAAATAAGTACATTTGGCTTGACATTATTTTTAGATACCTATCCATGGAACTATGTATGAAGAATCCACTTGTTGTGTACATCTAGAGTCATCTTAGCCATCCCCTTCTAACCCACACCCAATCCACCCACACTTTTAGCACATCCACCTTGATGTTAGTTTTTTTTGACCTAGAACATTGGCACTTTTTGAAATAACATTTTCCTATAATGACCAACCTTTCCATGTTGAAAATTTTAATGTTTACACCACCTCATGAAAAACTAGATCATTTTTTTCCTAGGATCACTTCCTACCCTGGATACCTAAGTCAACACTGACCCTATCTAAGAACCTTGATAAGACTAACCTGATTAGCTCTAACTAATGTTAGGGATTAGTTACCTTGTCTTTATCTTAGAACCCAAAATTTGTTATCAACATTGGCACCTTTAGTCTTTGTGTAATCTTGACTATTTTGCTTAGTCATATTTTATGAACCCATTGGAATTTCACATACCCAACTACCTTATGACACCACTAGTGCCTCCCCATCAACTACTTATAAAACCTACACATGATTTAACCTTTCCTCATTGAATTTTTGTTTGAGGGGGAAAACCTCCTCCCATACTTAAGGTAACCTAGCATTTGACTAATCAATTAGTTTTTATTTTATAGCTTGTCAATTCAAGGCTACATAATAAAAAGGGGCAAAATGTAGACACTAAAAAACTACACACTTACAATTTTTAATGCCTAAATACCTCAAGATCACCTAAAACTTATTAAACCTTCCCAAAACCCCTCTTAAATAACCAAATAACTTTTTTCCTAGTCATAAATATTAGTCAAAATCATTATTTGAAAGCACTATTCAAAAGTACTATTTACCATCACTATTCACTATGGGACCCACTATCACTATTCATGATGACATGGAAAGTAACATGGCATGTGACATGACATTTTATTTTCACATATACATAAGTGTTTTTCCCATAGTAACATATCCTAAACATATCAAAAACAAAACAAAATATAGATACACATATGCATACATATTACATATCTAGTCCTCTAAAGTACATAAACTAAGAAGTTGATACCAAAATAAAAGAATCACATCACACAATGATCAATGAGAGATACTCCAAAAAATTCACACACACACACACACACACACACATATATCATGTGAGTTTTTGAGTTTATACAATAAATAGGTCTGATACAAACATCTTCATAGAGGACCAATGTGCCTTAATACATCTAAAAAAGAATCAACATATACATTGGTATATCTAAAACATATATAATAAACTTAAGGGTCTATCCTTCACATTTGGGATGGATCTGAGGTAGAAGAGTGTCTTGGTCTTAGGCTCTAGTGACAACTCCTACTCATGCTTCCCTCTAATACTACCTACCTGTCTACAGATTGGTGTTTGGGAAGATGGTCTTTACCTAAAATTCCTTTTGATATAGTCCTTCATATCCTATGACTAGAGACTTTATCACCTCTTCTCACCATGGTATCTACTAAGGCATTCACTCTCCTTACCCTAGATAACAAAGTTTTTTTACCTATCCTCAAAGCTATCACCATCTCTGAAGCATGGTATATTTGGGAAAATACATCTATATGGCACCCAATGTTAAAAGGAAGCCTAGGATATACCAAAAACTGGTCTCATATCTAATTAGGCTCAATTTAAATAGGTTGATTAGATCATCCTTGATCATTCTCCTATATTTGTTCATAGTGTCTAAAATTAGAGGGTGCACAAGATAAAATCAGGTCTGACTAGCATGATAAAAATCTAATACGTGTGATAAAAAAAATAAATAACTAAAAGAAAAAAATGTGTGCTATAATCATGAATAAATAAAATAAAGAATTTACCTAGATCTCCCTTTATCAACTTAGGATTGGATGCATAGTCTACAACTTCTTCCTCATCCAAGTCTAGATCTTCTTCAATCTCAACATACTATTAGGGTTCATCCTCTCCCTCTCCTAGCTACTATTATTTCTATTTATGTATGGTCTAGTGGTGGTGGTGGTGGACCCATCTAATGTTTTCTAGCTCTAACCTATCCTCCTCCTCTAGGTCCCTATCAATTTAGTTAGGTAATAGGCACCCATCTCACTATCAAGTGCCATGCTAGTCCCCTAGTCTCATTTCCCTTACCTCATGAGTCTCACTATACATAAATATAAAAATGGGGAGGTTTCTTGCATAGGTAATACTAAAAATGTTAAAGGTATTTTTATCTGGTGTACCTCAACTTATAACAACCTATTCCAAACCTACATATCCCTAATGACTACTGCATGATAGAGTCCTTCATTGGCCCATTATTCAACCATGTCTTTGTAATGAAGGTAAATCAAATATATTATTTTCAAAGACCCCATGGTCTAAGGAAAATCATGAAAGGGTGCCACACTTGCCCATTTGAACACCTTAATATCCCATAGTTCCCTAATTAACACCCCACATTAGTAGGGAATCATCCTCTCATAAACCTAACCCATAATTATAGTTGGGTGGATAATATAAAGGGATATTAAGTGAGCCAGTAAATAAAAATACCTATAAGTTATCACTAATATCTCCTAGATCCAATCATATCAAGCCCCTCTCTCCTTTATATGTCACATGATTGATGACCATCTAGACAATAACCTATTAATACCCTTGTATCCCACTAATTGGGAGATAAGGATGTCGATGATAGACTTCATCAAGTTGGGGATTGTCAATTTCTCAACTTGATAAAGTATCACACCTCACTTCGAACCCATTTTAAGTGTGTTAGCATCTCCAAAATGCTCTACCCAGCTTCAAGCCTCATGATTACTATCACCATTATGAATATACACTAATAACCTAATCATAAGAAGATTGATGATCATATACACATCCATGAGAGTGATCATACAATCTCTCAAGGCTTGAGGGAACATGAATGTATTTTGGTCAAGGTCCCAATAGGTAATCTAGTCACATAATAATAATCTAGAATAGGGTTAATCCCCACCTATGCAATGTGAAATATCCCCACTACATCGAGTAAGGCTAACTCATTAGCTATCAAAATCACTAGGACTTGAGGGAGCCACTACTACTCTCAAGATCTGATCCATTAGATTTAGGTTCCATGTAATAAGTAAATAGACCCTAATTCAATCATTCAGTCAAGGAAATTGATCTCATAGTCTAAATAAATCCAAAAAACATTAACATTCCTCTAAGTTTGTAAAAATACCCTTGTTTTTAGGTAGTATTTATGAAACTTCCCTAAGGTGGAAGCATAACCACCTTAGGTGGTATCATAACCACCTTAAGGAAGAGATACTATGACTACCTCATGGTGCTTATGACACCACCTCAATGGTTATGAAATTATTACCCTGTAAAGGGTAATGATTTTGTAACCTAAGCAATGATTTTGCTAATCATCTACATCTTCCCCTAAAGCCTAAAAAGCCCACAAAAATTCACCTAAATTCTAAATTTTTTTGTGTATCTTTAAACTACCCCACCCCCAAAAAATAAACACAAATATATTTTTTTAATTTGGCCATAATTTAATAACATTTTGAATAAATTTTTTAATTTGGGGTAAAAATGAAAATTTAGTAGAAACCTACCTGATTGTGGCCAGTCACACCTCCCATTGGTACATTCACCATCCTATCATCACTCTCTTTTTGATGACTTATTTTTCTCTCAAAATGGTCACCAAAAATCCAAAGATAAAAAATCTCCCTCAAAGCAAGTGACATAAATGAATTATTTCTGGCAAGTTTTTGAATACATTGGGCCCTAAACTAACCATTTTTATTAAAACATTTTCCATTTTTGGCATAATATTTATTCTCACATACACAAAATTTATCTTTCTTAGATATTGCATGTTAATTTTTTATCACTAAAATTTTAATGACATTTCTATCTTTTGTAGCACATTCTATTATTTTGAAGGTACACATAACTTGGCACTAGATTCAGTCCCTTGATGAGATGGTCTAAGTAGTATGATTTTCCTTACATGTATTGTACACATTATTTTTTGAGTTTCAATTATGTATCATACTACTTTTCTTTCAAATCACACTTGAATATTATGTTCCATCTATAAGTTATATAAAGTCTCATCTGGATTCAATCCTCCATTTA
Organism: Torreya grandis; assembly: GCA_037957365.1. Classification (NCBI taxonomy): domain Eukaryota; kingdom Viridiplantae; phylum Streptophyta; class Pinopsida; order Cupressales; family Taxaceae; genus Torreya; species Torreya grandis. The sequence continues at coordinate 101,290 of JARHVA010007920.1, read as the reverse complement.
GGTAGATAATGTGAGTATTTATAGCCTCTATTTACCTTTGCCCATGCCTTACTCAAGATGACACCTTTATAAAACATGACAAGACACCCTTTTGAGGGGTAATATGTATGCATCCAAAATTTACATAGTGTGATATTTATGTTACAAATCTGATGATGATGTAATGACCTCTTATTTTTTGCACCATGAGGACTATTTAGCTCTTTCCCTTCCCCATACTTCCATATTCCTCTCTTGACCCCTTTTAGTCTCCTTAGTTTTTATCTTCCCATGTAATTTATACCTTATCTAAAAAAAAACCATGGGTTATGAAACTATTACTCAAGGTGATGGAACTACCCCTATATCTTATGAAACTGCCCCTTACATTTCACAACCACCATGGTGATTATTTAATATAGGAGGGAATTTTAACATAAAAGGGTGATTTTTAACCAAATTAGTGGTAGTTTTGTAATCCCTAGTAATGGCTCTATCATATTAAGTGGTTATTTTTAAAATTCCATAGCATATAGTGGCAGTTCCATCATAGTGGAAATGCCTTCCAAAATTAGCTCTTATAACTCTTGTTTTCATGCATTTTACACAACTAGATTCATGTTTCTTACTTTTAACACCTTTTTTTACCTCAAATCAAGCCAAGTTCACTCACTCTCCTAATTTTAGTCTTATTCAATTCATCTCAATTTGAACTCAATGTTACACTTGGTTGGACTCCATATAAACTCCATTCTCTTCCTATAAGAAGGTCAATTTTGGCCTAATTTCATATCCAAAAATTGCAAATAAAAGTTACTATTGAGAATATATTGTAGCCACAACCTTTATATAATTGATATAAGATTCAACCTCTATTATTTTTGAGTCAACTACATATCCATGGGTGAAGAAATATTCTTGGTGAGAATAACTCAGACTTTTCAAGCTAAGACATTAGCCATCCTCGGTTTAACTAATATCCATTTATGTATTATTTATCCCCAATTTTCATATTATACCAAAGTTTTTACACCCTATGAATAGAGATTTTATAGAAAAATTTCAAGAGCACACAGAGCTAGCATGCTGAGGATTCTCCTATCAACACATTACATGCACTTCAATTGGTTTATTCCAAAATCAGGTTGGAGTTTATTTTAATTTCTAATATTTATTATATTTATTTAGATCATATTTATTATATCTCATTATTTAAATTAACTATCTTTCCATAAAATATAAAATAAGCAAAATTGATAGTGAAATAGATCCATTTCTTTTCATTTGTATTTGTTATTAAACATAGTTAGTTTTGGTTTATGTTTGCATTTATATAGATTAGTTTCCTCTCAAATAAATAATAAACCTAGTAAATTATATTAAAAATGACATTAAATTTTTTCATTTCAATCCAACACAACTTTTACTATAAAATATAAATAAGTTTTTTGATTTCTAAACAACCATCAAGGTAAACATAAGAAAACGTAGATAATCATAGATGCATAATCAAGAGTGGTAGATTTCTAGTCATATTTGTTTTTAAATATTTAAAAATCATTGTTATTTTCCTCTCTTAAATAAAAAAATCTTAATTTTCATCTCTTTTTCCTATTTTATAAATCCATTCAAAAAAGTTTGTTTGTGGAAAATTAGAAAGGTTGATAATCTAGCCCAGTTTGTTTATAAACAAGAAAATTTGTATAAAGTGTTTTTTTACTAATATTATATATCAGATATATTTATAAATTTATTTCATATGTAGATCCAATTCATACACTTAGTTCATTGTATAAAAAAAATCAAAACTAAAAAAAAATAGTCATCTAGTTTGCATGTAAGTAGAGCTAGGAAAATTTGCATTTCACATAATAACATAGTTTATTTCTCTCTCTCCACACATGAATTATAAAAAAAGGATGAAAAAAGAGTTTTTATTTCACTTTTTTTTAGTTTCAATTTTCTTTAACTTTTGTCACTTTATTTTCAGAAATCAAACATTCATTTGTCAAAAAATAGAAAAGCCCAAAAATAACAAAATAGAATAGTGTCAAAAGCCTTATGATTACTCAAGCCATAATAAAAGCCTTTCCAATTCATGAAATAAACCTCATATCATGTAATCCTTGTCCACCCACACAAACATTTCATATCATGCCTATATTCAACATTATAACAAGCACACTTTATAAGCCATTACTGAAATAAGATCATATGCTTTTCCCTAGCTTTCACCTAGTCTCTTTTAGATGACCCTTTTTGAGACACCAAGTCTTATTTGACATAGTCTATTCCTAGAGCTAGATAACTTGGCCCCACCATTGTCACATAGTATAGCATTATAACTAAGTTGATATGTGAAGTATTTTGATCCACTTCAATTCCCCACCTCATCATAGACTCCTTAACCAACTTATAAGAAGAAGAATGATTCCCTGATCAACCTATCATTATTCTCCAAAAAAATAAAAGACATAAATATCATGAAAGATTAGGTAGAGTCAACTAGATCCTCTCTTATTTTACTTGAGTCTATCCTCATCTTATATCATTCACATTTACTTTATGGTATTGGTCAGGTAAAGTCAACTTGATAGAATAGATCTTCTCTTGTAAGTCAATCAACCTAATTTCACACATTTCCTTGAGCTTATAATTGACCAAGAACTCTACCTTCTTATGATATTAAATATTGAAGGCCCTTATAGATATATCTTCAAATATCTCCACACTCTCAATGAGCATTAAGATGCTACTGAGTTCTTTTGGTTCCATCATGATAACCCATTGCCACCACCTATCCTAAATCCCATTCCATTCAATAATCAACCAAACCCCTACCCCATCCATTACATCATATTCCTTGGACAGACCTTAGGAATTCAAGTTCATATATTATCATGTGTTAATTTACATGCATATAGGTCCCAATTAGTTGAAAAATTTAATCCCCCTTAGGGACTTTTTATTATATAAAGTGTAAACCCTTCTTAGAACATTACTTCCTTAGATATCAAAATCCTTATATTTTGTATTACAACATGTAAGATTTGGTTCTTTTAAATTTATGAATCACCCTAGACCCTTTTAATGTTAATGATAAATTATTTGTGTGTATTCTATTATAATTGATAAATATTATCATGGTTTTGTATTATTTTTGGGTTCTAATGAATTGGAAAAATAATGTCATTAATATTATCCATGTGAGACAATATAAACTTGTACCTTCACTATTGAATGCATTTAATTTGAATATTGATTAAAACATAGAAACACGAAAATAAAATCATATACAAATAAAATTAAGACACAGCCCAATAGTGCTCATTAGCTTCATGCTCAACATGATTTATTTTTGTAATTATTATAACACATTATATGATTTTTGGGGGACAATGATGGAGGGATATAAATCCATCCTCCCTTGTCTCAAAGTTTAAAATAATAAAATTACATAAGTCATTTCCATGTGGTGAGATCATTGATTACAACATGATTTAGGCTATATATCATGGGAAATATTAATTTTGGAACATATAAATATTAGATAACTTATTACTTATTGTAAATGCATTTATTATTGTATTTATTAGAAGAAATCAACAAGATTTATATATTTTCTAAGGAATGGTATATCATCACCTATTGTAATTTATTGATTTATTCCTTATAAATAAAACTTGATCATCTTATAAACATTATCATGGGATGGTTATTATATGTAATAGGAAATGCAACAAATCTATAAATCAATCATAGCTCGAATAAGATAAATCCTACGTACACTTCTGATTGGGGATACATTAGATAATAAGGCTCATGACCAATATGGATCTATTAGACTTAGCCAAGGTATCTTATCACAATAAAATCACTAGGGAGGGTTCGAAAGCCTCCAGTCAAGCAAAACTATGTAATAACCATAACTAGGTCCCATGTTTTCATATTCACTAAACTAATAATAAGTTAAAAAAGGTCTAATCTAGTGCTCACCAAAGCTTGTGGCATAAAATAGCGGTAATAAACACTAAAAGTAAATATGCATAGAAGACATATACTCACATCAATGTATACAGAATCTTAATGCATAGAAGAGAATTGGAAATACATATCTATCCACTCTTACAAGGGAGGAACAAAGTTAGGAATACTTACGTTTGAATATGAACCCATCGAGCCTCAATATCTCCCTCTGATAAGGTGCTTTATAAGAGATTGTTGTGGTATGTAAGGATGACAAGGAGAAATTAGCTCTAGGCTACACAACCTATCACTGCATGCAAAAGACTTATCCACAAGGAAAAATCTATATCTCCAAAGAAAGTATAAAACCCTAAGCTTGCTCCACAAGTAGACTAGTGGATAAGTAGATGTGCAATATAGTTTACTTATTATTCTCTTCTCTTAGAAATGGAAAAATTAATGTGTTTATTTAGGTGGATCTAACCTTAAACCTTTTTGAAATTTTAGTCCAACAAGGTTGACCTGATCAACCTAGTATCATAATTAAAAAAAATAAATTAGGTCAGCCATGGGCTGACCTAGTTGTTAATAAGCTTTATCAATAATAATACGAGGTTGATGTGGCTAAATATGTCATGTAAACTACCAAAAATGGGTTTAGGTTAGGTAAATGGCTAATTAATATGGTAAAATACTAGAGGAGGGTGAAAAATAAGAGGCAAAGCATAGGGGAATGGTTTTTAGGGGATAAGTGTTTAGATAACAAATGGTAAAAAGGGACAATAATCTTGTAAAGTACCAATAGTCTACCCACCCCTTTCTTAGTGTACTCCTTAAGGTATGTACTCATAGAGATTTAGAATGCATGGGTTCCTAAAAGATAAAGAGCATAAAAATTTGATAAAGTTTTGAAAATATTATGTGTATGCATATGCCCCACTCGAAGCTCATCACATGTCACGTAGGTGCAATGTTGGATGGTGCTTGGGAAAAAAAACACAACACATAACACTAAAACTAAATAAAGTGTGGTAAGGAGAAAATAAGATAAATGAAAGGATAAAATTGAAAAATAGATACCTTTACTTAACTTAGTGTTGTAGATAAATAAGGAAATGTGTGAAATGTAAAGGTGTCCAATGTGAGGAACATTAGGTGAAATTGTAGAGATTAGTGAAAAAGAGAAAAAAATTAGAATTTTTTCAACATGTACATATAATATTTGAAAATATTCTCTATGACATCAGGATTCTAGAACATTTTATGGTTTATAAAAAGATTTAGTAGACAAAGATATGAGCAAAATAAGAAATCTGATGGTAAATATTTAAAGGTAAATAATTTTGAAATAATAAATATAAATAAGGTGAAAAATAAATCATTTTTCATTATTTACTATTATAATAATATTATATATCTTGATAGAACAAGTGAGAGACCCAAAGAGTGAGGATGGTAGGGAGATGATAGCGAAGAGGGGGAGAATGCATAATGGCCACAACAAGTGCACCACACATAAGCAACAAAATATTGCAAAATTTTGATTATTTTTATTTAAAATTGAGTGATCTATGTAAATTAGATGATTAGGAAAAATATGAAAACCATAATGAACCCTAAGAAATTTTTATGGGTACTAGGGTTTAAATGGGGTATTGGGTAGAAAAGAGTCAGACTAATAAATGCCCAAAGAATTTATGGCAATTGGGAAAAAAGTCATTGTATTGAAATAACAAGGTCAACCAAGTCTACCTAGTTGGTAGAACATAATAAAAAATAGTTGGTCTATTTAGTAGTAAGTGGTAGACTTACTTGGTTAAGTTAATTTGGTTAAAATTAAAGTGAAGCAGTTTATTTTTGTGAAATTTGTAAGAGTGCATTTTGATTATGAATGAATGGAGGTCTAATACATCCTTCATTGTTTTATATTTTTCAAAGGTGCCATATATTTTGGTGAATTATTGATGCCTCATGGTTATCTAATTTACTATAGCAATTAATAGATGTAGATAGGTCAAGATTGGTTGCATTGGGTCTAGGAGAAATCATGGAGATGAGATGCATCTTGCTAAATGATGATCTCATTATCATACTCTTTGGAACATGGGAATGGTTGACCAACACTTTTTTATGGGTGGTGGAAGGGAATACCATAGAGGTAGGTATCACACTATAGGATGTCCATGAATTTCTTAGAATTCCTATATGAGGGATGCTAATGATGATAATGTCTCCAGATGATCTAGAGGAGAGATGAGCACTAGCCTGGTGGGTGATGAGCTCAGATAGGATCTACCCAAGGTTGAGGTTGAACTTATTTGATGTTTATATTGCATATATTCTATATATCTATAAGGTTATGATTAGACTTGTGACATTATGAGTGATATGTCATAAGTTTAATGGTAATGTAGTAACATAAATGATAGCCTTATGCTAGTTCATGTTGGATCAAGGAGTATTTTATGATTTTGGGTCTACCATATAGGTCTATCTTATGTATGATATGTATGAGATGTTCTCTATAGGGTTTAATACCATGGGACCAATTTTTTTTTTGAGTACATGGATATATGAGAGGTTCTTGATGTATTAGCTAGTTATGTTACCTAATGTGGTTGATGATAGGTTACCTTAGGTTTGCTAAATGGAGATATGACTAGGTATCATGGGTTATGCCCCATGTGCCAAAACTATATGTAGTCACATGAGGAAAGATCATATGGCATCCCTATGCACATATTTCTATTATTTAGCTTATTTGGGTGACCATGGTGCTTGGGCTAGCTCAAGTGTAGATTATGGGCCACTATACCTAGTGAGTAGAGTTATAACTAGTGATATTATTACTAGGATAGTTTAGACTCCCACACCTAATGGTTCCTATAGTATTTCCTACATTTTGGGCATGGCATGTAAGAGATCTAAGGGGGATAGGAGGATGAAGAATGCTAATTGAGAGACCAGAGATTAGGTTGCTACATATGAGACTATGGACTGGGTAAAGATGAAATTTGACATACAGAGGAGGAGGAGAAGGCATGGATGTGGATGCAGGGGTATATCAACTACCATAGTAGGCACTATATCAGAAGGAGTAGTGATCACCTCAATCACACCATTAATGTAGATACTAGTAGTAGGATCAAATAAAAATGAGAGTGGTCATGTAGGATGACTTCACAGTTGGCCCAGAGTAGAGTTTATCTATAAAGGCACCACTAAAAAGAGGCCTATGGTGTGCACAAGTGGTGATTTTGGGATTTTATTTTATAGGGTAGCATCCCAAAGATGAGGTGATTGAGGGATGGGATGATAGAGAGGCTATACTTAATGGATAAGCAAATGGGGAGATGATGGTTGGTGACACTAGGATAGGTAAGAAATGTTGTAATTTTTAGTCTTTGAGATAGAATATTATTTGTATATGATTATAGATAGATAGATTTTGAGAAGTATATGCGATATGATATCTATTTGGGTTTTCATTTTTACAAACCCTATGACAAAGGAGATCAGGTGGGGGTCCTTAGTCATGGAAATTTACCATGACATTTTAGATAGAGTGTTGGAACCATATAACTCCACCACACTGGATGATCCTATGGTATCATCTACCCCAACTTAGGTAGGATGGTTTAAACTAGTGGAAGAGGATGTGAGGTAGTTACAAACATGTGGGGATGGATTACAGGCATGCAAGGATGGATTGCAGCCACCATTAAGGGTGGGAAAAGGAGAGGTATAGTCATAGTAGTCCTTAGCTTAGGAGAGATCCACACACATGATAGCCAAGATCCAGTTGGGATAGGTATAGGCCTAGGTAGCCAACCTATAAGGATAGGTAGGAGGGTTGATATCTTAGATAAACTCATTATAACATAATATGTAGAGGAGATGATCTGAGGCATCTATGGGTAGTGTGGCTAGGCCATAAGATAGGCATGATAGATCCCAACCATAGATCTATAGTGATGTATTTTTATATTTTATATAAAAAGACATGATATATAGAGATATATTGTTTTGATAGTTTGATTTTGATCTCATGTGTTATATTTTAGTTGAGGTTGTTGATGCATGGATATATTTATTTTTATCACATCTATTTTTATTTTGTGTTATATGCTATATGAAATATATATGTGGTGCTTTTTTTATATAATTATGTAGTACACATGCATGGTTAAAAATAAACTAGAAAAAAGGACATGGAAAAGTAAAATTAATTAAAAGTAAATGCACTATACAATATTTCATGATGGAAAATGTGTAATAACAAAATAATACTAAGTATAATAAACCAATAAGTGGTAAATAAGAGGACAAAATGTTTTTAAACCATGAAAAATATTAGCACCAAAATAAAACAAGTAAAATCACACTAGGTCATGTTGGGAAGTATAAAAATAATGTAATAAACTGGGAAGCATGTGAAAGACAAATGGTATAAAAATAAATAAATTAAGTCAATCAATCATACTAAATCATTTTGTGAAGTATAAAATATAAACAAATTTTGCAAAATGGTCTTAAATTAATCACACTAATTCAAGTTGAGAAGTATGAAAAATTTAATAAAAATGGTTGGATTCTTACATGCAATCATAAAATAAGAAGATAAAGTGAAATAATAATGAAGTAAGCATAAAACATACTAAATCAACATGGGAAACATGTCAATGACATGTAAATCATAATCAATTACATCTTATCTCAAATTTGACACATGTAAATTCATTGTAACTTGGGTAATACAAAATTTTGTGAGGAATCCATGGTCTTACACTATAACTCACAAACAGAACACCAATGAGGTGGAAATAATGTTAAAATATGGTAAAAGAGGATGTTTGTAATGGTAATGTGAAAATTTGGTAATTTATGAGGAAGTCTTGGTCCTTTTTAAGGTCTTATACTATAACTCAAAAATAGAGTCTCTAGGGGGAGTGATCAATGAACAAAAAAATATGTCTCAAGGGGAAATATTAAGATTTTAGGGAGTGAAAAATGTAATTTAAGAATAATAATATAGGAATTTTATGAGAATACCTTAGGAGACATGAGGCAAACTTAGGACATTAAAAGACACTAAGTGACTAGTGACCATCAATATACAAAGGATACATGTTCACTATAGGTCTAAAGCTATATAGGTAAATAAGTGTGGTACTAAGATCAAATCGTGTTGGTTATTTTTAAAACTAAAATTAAAATGGACATACCTTGCCAAAAAATGTTCCCCATTCCTCAGGAGTCCTTATAGATCTATCAATCTACTATGAAGATTAGGTACTTACATGAAAAAGTAGGTAGCACTAAAAGTTGTCTATATTCTCTTTTCTAATCTACTAGCCTACCACACCCAAATGGACCTTGAATCTATCATGAGGCAAACTATGGAGTTTGATATTTGATTAAAAAAATTAGATGTGCTTAGAATCATGCCTTTTAGTGTGATTTGAATTTTGGAAAATTTGAATTTTTCTTTTTAGATCATTTCCTTTTGTTAAATGATTTGGCTTTTAAATTTTTGTGAATTTTAAGATTCATCCTCCATACATATTTATAATGACCAATCATGAGAGATAAAGTGATACACATGAATGAGCTATAGGTTTATGCTAAAATAAGGTAAGTATCTAAAGACATGATTGATTATAACACTTAGGCTAAAATATGAACTGACATGTTATCTCAAGTCTCAACCATGTGTATGCTTAGTTTTTAGAAGGGAATAAGGGTAATAAATGGAGATCCAAATTGGACTGATAAAAGGAGATTATAATGAGATGAATTATTTTTTAATTTATCACATTGTAAATAAATAATGATTAAATGGAGAAAAATTTGTATAACCAAGTCACAATAATAATTATTCATGTGTATATAGATAAGTTAGTAAACAATCATGAAAAATAAAAAGATAACCATAGAAAAGGAAATCATGAAGAAAAGGTATTGTAATCATGAAAAATAATCCATAAGAGAACATAAGGAAAATAATTACATCATAAGTAACATATAGTGTGAAACAAAAGTCATCATGTAAGATAGATACAAATTTGATACAATGTCAAATGATATAAGATAGATAAATGTAAAGGTGGATCACATGTCCAATTCAAATGAAAAAATAAATGAAATAACACCATGATTTTGTTCATAAATACTAATATATTTATCCACATACATTATCCATAACATATGATAAATCTTTATGAAGCTAAACTTGGATTGTAACCAAAGTCTCATCGATCTTCAGGGAAAGTTGAGAAAATACTTCTCATCATATCTCCTCAATGGAAAATGTAGGAATGCCTAAAGGATTATGTTAATGAGGCATTTTTTGCATGGGATCCTTAGGGGAAGGAATGGAGATAGAATTTGTGGGAGATGAAGGGGTCACTAATGGATAATGGGCCATAGGTGAAAGAATAATTAGTGGAGAAGGATCCATGAGTGAGGGAAGATCCATGGGTAAGGGAAGATCCACTGGTGAGGGAAGATCCACGAGTGAGGAAATCATAGGTGGAGAAGGTACCATGGGTGGTGGATCCATAGGAGAATAAGGGGGGGGGGATTATTATGGGGGAAGCTTATGGGAGGAAGGGTAGTAGGTTTAGTAATGGTCATGAGGTGATCCTTTAGATGATGTTGAAGGATGAGGCAATGATCAGTGTGATGAGTACCACATTGGTGATAGAAAAAATATACCTCTCCATATTTGGGAATATATCTATTAATACTTTAAAGGGAGGTATAGTCTTGTCTATGGGTTGAGGAGTGGTGGGATGTAAAGTATCTATATATTGTCATATCTTACAATAATGCATGGATGAATGATTATCTATGTCATGGAAGTAATAGATACACTTATTAATAGAATTTTCAAGGGTAATAATAGAGGGAGTAGAAACTAAAATTTAGGAAGGATGGTGTAATGAATAGTCTCTAGTCTAGTGATCAGTAACTTTATGAATATCACAATATGGTTGATTGACCTATTTGGTAGGTGTTGGCCAAATTTGGCCTACATACCAAAATTTTCCTAGAACTAAAGTGAGGAGATGAATAGATTATTAATTAAGGATTGATCCCATAGAAGGAGTAGATAGACTTCATGATCCTATCACTTGTCATTTGTAAATCTTTTGAAACACTTTAAGCAAGATGAAAGTGTGAAACTGGTAACTTTAAGGGACTAGACTATCATGGCATGTCAAGCAAGAATGGACAAATCAAGTTGGTTGTGAATTTCATAAGTGAATTTAGGAAACCAACCAAGGATGAGGATCATATGAAAATAATTTAATTCATGCCAAGATCATCTACTTAAAATTTAATGCCTTGATGAGTTTTATATCTCAAGGTATAAGGCTCCAAAAATGATCCAATAGAGTGAGATGTACCCAGGGACATCAAATTAAAGCCATGAAAAATAACCATTTAGACTCAAAAAATACTTAACAAGCTTCAAGTTAAACAAAGGTTTGATAACTGGAATGATCTTAAAGGTTGGATCAAATAATAATGGCATGAGGGTGCTCACCTTGGTTAATAAATCAAGGAAAATCAATGATGCATGTTTAATCATGTAAAATTAGATATAACGGCAAGTTCAAAGTCAAAAGGTTAGTGGATATAAATATTTAACATGTTAATGACAAGTGTCATGATCATGGTGACTTACCAGATCAATGGCTTTTTTTATCAAGTAGAAGGAATATCAATTGCATGTATTTATCCATGCAATGTAGATCAACTTTGTATGTGAGGTCAAGAAGTCAATGGAATAGATTGCACATGAGGCCACCATATAGTGAAATCACATTAACTAGATGAAACTAAAAACAAAATCTTAAGGATAAACATGGGGCTGATAAGTCGCATGATCTAGAGAGTACATGGAATATCAATAACAATGATAAGGATCAAGGTTAGAAAACTCTTGCAAGGATCAATGGAGTAGATTCAATCAAGTTCTAAGGGGTATAAGATGTAGACACATGTCCAAAATTGAAATGATTAGGTTTTAAAATATAAAAAACAACCCAAGGAAAATATATGAAAGTGGGCATGTTAATTCAAAAGGAATTTTTTATCCCAAGTAAGTAAACAAAATGTAAGATCAAATATGATCTAGGTTACTAGAACCAACCATATAGGATCATAGGACACTATTAAAGATTTTATAAAACCTCTCAAGAGATCTTAGATGTAGGTTTTACATCTTGTGCATGATCAAGAAACCCTAGCCTATAGATTTTTACTATATTCATGGATACATGAAAACCAATAGGGTGATTTTTTTTCATGTATAATGAATCTATATTCAAGATTTGGAAGTAATGGAAAAATTGTGACTGTGAAATAAATTTTATAAGGGACACTAGTGAACAAGCTCAGGTGATTATCTGATAGCATAAAAGCATATCAATATCAAGCATGGTGTCCCCAAGCTCACTAATATGATGGTGATTTCATAGGTTGAGAAATATAGTGGAACATTTAATGAGGTTCCAAAGTCTCTACAGATACTCCTATGTTTGATAGATCATGACTCAACATCTTGGGATTAATTATAGTTGACCCAAAGGTTGTTGGGGCCTCATTTATTGATTCATGCTTCCCATTTTATATATATCTCCCATTCTCTTCCCCATGGGGTCTCTCTCTCGACTCTTAGATATTTTATTAGATCAAAGAGACTCTTATGCTTTTGGCATGCCTAGGCTATGCTAAGTTTGTACTATAACACTTATTTGATGCAATAAAATATTAATTTCCTCCATTTTCAAGTTGAATTAAAGTGTATTTCATAAATTCATTGATGTGGTTAAGTGAATGTATGCTTTCCTTTTCCTCTATCTAAGTTTTCTCTCCTTCAATGAAGTGTCTTGTATATTTCTCAAGTTATTAAGTGCAATAGATAGTTTGTTAACTGGTTTGGAAGTGGACAACTACACTTCCATGCTAGATTCATAGCTAGTTCATGCCTTTATGTGAAATACTTATGTGAAAGTGAACAAATAATGAATGAAGTGATATTTAATAGTCTTGAAAGTGTCTGATAGCATATTTTATGCAAGTATAAGTGTCTAAAACATTGGTACATCACCTCCTTCTACATGTTTTCATGCAATATTGTCTATTTCTCTTCCTTTTCTAAGAAAGAGATTAGTTTAGTTGATAGATCCAAAAGTAATCTAACCTTATTCAAAGGCTTAACCTCACCATAGGACACCATCATCCTAATATTATTCCCATTTTGTGGCTTAGTTAGAGGGAGTCTAAATAACTCTTTCCATGGGTGAAAATTAAGACCACAATAATTTATGGCACACTTGGTGGGACCCATCCTCCTTGGAATACCTGAAGTTTAGATCTAATAAAAAGTATTTTCAAAATAAGACATCCATCATCATCAAATTTTAAATGTTCTTTAGATTGTAGAGTTCATAACATCATCTAGGAAATATTGTCATGCCAAAGGTAACTACAAGGTTAGCAAGTAAATGTATTCCTTTTGAATTAATTGAGTTTCCTTCTACTTCATATAAAATAACAAGGTTTATTAGGATAATAACATATCCTAAAAATAAATACTCATCTCTTGGTCATCCTATTATCCTAAGTAATGTAATTCCCACTATCCAAATGGCCATAAAAAATCAAGTTTTTGTTCCATTCAATAGAGGTAGTCCACTAAATTTAGTCCATTTTGATGGCATTCCTATGTCTCCTCTTAAGAGTATCCCATTCTTCTTAGGATAAGATCAAACAACCCCTATTGAACACATCCAATATGTTTTTGACTTTTTCTCATCTCATAATGTTGTTAAAGATAATGTAGCTATTAGACTACTTGTTTCTTCCTTCAAAGGAAAATCACTATAGTGGTATAAAATTATCTCATTGAACTCCATTGCAACCTAGGATGAATTAGGTGAAATATTAGAAAATTTAAAGACAAATCTGATCACATATCCTTAGTTGAATAATTGACTACCATACATAAATCTCCTCATGAGTTCATGTCTAATTTTAAACTTATATTCCAAAAGACATGGATTAGGATACGTGCATTGATTAGACCATCCCTATAATATGCTTTCTTGTACCATATAAAAGCCATCAACTCTGATATTAGTGTGTTGATATAGTCAATGGGTGGTACTACCTTATCAGATGTTTATGAAGTTGTAATAAGAGCAAATAACAACTTGATACAATCTAGTAAAATCTCCCCAAGGCCCTAAATGTCTATATTCCTAGAATTAAAACCATATACACCCCCTCAAGTTCATAAAATTACATATTTATCTGCTATTCCATCCCTTAAATATCAAATTGTATCCCCTTCTAGTCAAGATAGTGAGCTTGGAGAGTTAAAGAGTTTATTAAAATATTTTGGGAATAAAATAATGAAACTCAAAAGATAACAATACCAGGCTAATAGGACTTATCAACAACAAAATTAGACCTCATATCATCCATTTAGAGATCAAAGGCCTCCTTATCAAGGGTTTATAGAAAATAGACCACCCTACCAATCATAAGGGACCATAACTCAAGCTAAAAATTATGCATATCTTGATCCTAATGTGCCTTCATCTTTAATATTTATTATTCCCACACCACCTAAAAATAAATTGATGCAAGATATAGGTTGGCAACCCTCCAATCTCAATGATGCTCAAAACCAAGCCTTGGTATCACAAAATATCACTATGCCACTAGTGACATAAGACAATTTTTATCTTCAAGGAGGTCATTACCAAGAGACAAGTTTGGTACCAAAAAGATAAACAAAACAATCTTAAGGGTAGCCTAATGCCATTAATGTGAATTGTCAAATAGATGATCATATTTCATTCAATCAAGTTGGTGAGACTAGTAATATAATTAGTCAAGTTGCAACTCTAACTAGAGATAAAAGAAGAGCCATTGATAAGGATCAAGATGTGACAAATGATTCAAGTACCCCTCATGTTGTTTATAATAGTTAAAAATATCAATTTACCCCCCTTATAACATAACAAAATTAGAATGCAAAGTTTGGGAAAGTCCTTCAAGTACCTATAGTTTGTGAGCAACCAATGGTTTAAAAAGTGTATCCAAAGGTTAGTGGAACTCCATTTAGCATAGTGGATCAAATTAAGAATTCTAACATCAGAATTAGCATGTGGTATTCCCTCTCTATTCCAAGATAAAAGGATATGCTCATTCAAAAGATTTTAGATCTCAAAGTGTCTCTAAAATTGGTTGAGAAAGAAGGTGTTGTCCTAACTAATTCAGACCATCCAACCAAGTAAAAAGTAAAATAGTTATATAATATAGTAAATGTAGAAAAAATGGAGTTAAAATCAAGTAAAACTCCCCCCTTCTACCTTTATTTAATAGTCGGTAACACTTTAGTTCATAACTATATGGTGGATAGTGGAGCTAGTAACATGGTTATGCCTAAGCAAATTGTAGACAAGATTGGTCTTATTTATGAACCAAATACTAAAGGAGTATTGTAATTTATGTATTACCAATAAATATAATTTAAATTATCAAATATCTGAAGTTAACACTACATGCTTGTCCTAATGTTACCATTTAGCAGGATGTAGTTGTAGTGGACTTACCTCCCTACTTTATCATGTGCATATCAAGGGACTTTATCTCAAATATTGGAGGATACTTATCAAATTATTATATGTATTTAGTGTTTATAACTAGATAAGATACCAAGGTAAAAATACATTTTGAACACATATCACATTTCCATTTGGATCCATATATGCCAAGTGTTGTGAGCACTAACTATGTCATCTTTGATAAGTTGCTAGAAAATAGTGAAGTAGAAATTGAGTCACCTTTAGATGGAGTTCCATATATTTTCCTTGATTATTATGCCTCTAAATTACATGATCATGATCCTTATAATCTAATTAAATAATATGGATTTGGTGTTTATTTCCTCCATGAGAATGATACACCAATTCTAACCATGATGAAGGATGATGAGCCCAGTGATGGTCTATGACAATTATAATTTTATGGATCAAGGAATAAGCATGGTAATAGGGATGGAATGATGTTGGTCTCTACAAAAAATCAAAGGTATATATCATCTATTATATTATAGTTTGGTTTTTCATATAATATTATAGAATATGAGGCACTAGTGCATGGTTTGAAGTGGGATAAAAAGATGAAAGACAACACCTTACAATTTTTTGGCGATAGTGAACTTGTAGTTCACCAAGTGAGAGGTGTTAATGTATGAAAAACTTATTGCTTAGATATTATAAGCATAGGGAAATGGACTTACTTGAATATTTTTAAGAGTTCAACATTTAGGCAATAGCAAGAAAAGAAATCAAATATGTAGATACATTGGCTACCATTGGAGCACAATTTAGTATCCTAAATAATATAAAAAGTGAAAATAATTAGTCACACATTAAGGTGTTTTTAAGACCTTATATTCTAAATAACCATGAAATTTGGCAATTGTTTGAAGATGAAAATCAAATTATCAAGTTCTTGCAAGAAGAGACTGAGCTTTACTCAAGGAATCAAGAGAAGTTCTTATAGTAGTATTGTGACCAAATTGTGCAACTAAATACAAATAATTTTCCCAAGGGATTGGTCACACATGAAAACATATTCAGTGGTGATGATGGGTTGAGAAAGGAAAAGTTATCTCTATCAACAAAGGAGGAACATTATACCAATGTGGAGATTGTAGTAGGTAAGAACCTAAAGTTGGGTAAGGTATGTAATCCTTCATAAAAGGAAGCTTTCATTAAGAAATATAGTGATCTCAAAGGATTTGATCCAAGCCTAGCTCAACACACCATTGAGTTAGAAGCTAAAACTAAACCAATAAGATAAAGAAAAAGGCCTATCAATCCAAATCTTGATATTTTGATGAGAGCTGAGATTCATAAGTTAATAGAGCCAACTATAATTATTCAAATAAATCACTAAATTTGGGTGGTAAACCATGTCCTAGTATATAAGAAGAATGGTGAGATTAGACTATGTGTGGAATTTTGAGATGTAAATAAGGCTACCCTTAAAGATCATTATCCATTGTAATATATGAAACAAATTTTATAAATGGTTTTAGGTTCAGATCAATTTTCCTTGTTGGATGGATATAATGGCTACAATCGGATTTTGGTTAGGGAAGAAGACCAATTCAATATAGCCTTCACTACAAAGTGGGGGATAATTTCATATAGAAATATGCCCTTTGGTCTATCCAATTCTTGAGAAAACTTTAAAAAAGATATAGATATGGCATTCTAAGGCCTTCTCAATAATTTTATACTTATTTATTTGGATGATATAATAGTCTTCTCAAAGAGTGCAGGTGAGCACATTATTCCACTTAAGCAAGTGTTTGAAAGGTGCAGACAATTAGGGATATCTCCAAATCCCAAAAAATGTGTCTTCTTAGTTCATGAAGCTAAGCTCCTTGTGCATGTTATTTCAAAACATGGTTTTAGTATATGTCCTAAAAGGATAGATTCAATTATGGTATTATCCCTTCCCAAATACAATAAGGATTTGCAAAGCTTCTTAGGGAAGATCAATTTTATAAGAAGATATATTTTGGATTTTGACACTTTAGCTAGGCCACTTACAATAATGCTAAAGAAAAATTAGAGTTTAAACTGGTCCAAGGAATGGGTAGAGAGTTTTTAAGAGATAAAAAAGGCCCTAGCTGGTGCTCATACACTCATGAACCTAGATTTTCCTAAGGATTTTATTTTATATACTTATGCTAACATAAACACCATTTTGGGAATTCTTATACAACAAAATCATGAGGCTTTGGAGAAAACAATAGCCTTCTTTAGTCAATGCTTGGAATAATATGAAACTAGGTACTCTTTTGTCAAAAAACATGTACTTTTAGTTATAAGGTCTCTAAATAACTTTAGATAATTATTGTCTAACAATAAGATACACCTAATGGTTGCTCATCCAAGTATCAAGGAGTTTCTCTTAAATAAAGACATAAATGAGAAAAGAGATAGTTAGATAATAAGGTAATGTAGTATCATGTGTAAATCAAGGTTAAAAAGTTGGTAAGAGGAAAGGTATTTTATGAGAATCTAGACTAGGACTTGAAAGAAGATATTGAGGTGGTTATGGTGATAAATGATGAAGTTGCAACTGATCATACCTCATCTTCCAACTAATTTGATGACCTAGTAAGATATCTCCAAGATGGTACTTATCCCTATCATCTAAGTGCTCATAAAATAAAATATTTTAGATTGAATCCAATTCCATTCCATCTTATTGATGGTGTTTTTTTCAAGAAAGATATAAATGGCATGTTTCTAATATGTATAGAACCAAGCCAAACACAAAGATCACTTGAGAAATTACATGATGGAAATGATGGAGGGAACTATTACAAAAATATCATAGCCCTTGAGATCATGAGATGTGGGTATTATTGGATTTTCATATTTGGTGATTATCATGCATGGGTTAAGAAGTGCAAGTAGTGTACTATTTTTATAGGAAAAGTGAAAATTGCATCCTTACCTCTCCAACCAATTGTAGTGGACCAGACTTTTATCTAATGTGTATTGGAATTTATTAGTCTTATTAACCCTCCTTAAAGTGTAGGGCATAAATGGATGCTAACCATTATAGATTACTTCACTAGATGTACAGAGGTAGTAGCCTTAAAGAAAGAAAATGAATCTAATGTTATAGATTTATATGAAGGTTTTCATACTAGATTTAGAGTTCCTTCTACCATCATTTCTGAAAATTATATGGCCTTTATGAGGAATAGGATTAGATAATGGGATGTTCAACATGATTTTTATCTCAACACTTAATCAAATTACTATCCACAAGGTAATGGTCTTACTGAGTCTACAAATATAAACCTATTAAAAATCATAAAAAGGACTATTGAAGATAATCAGAGGTCATGGTATCTCAATTTAAATTAGCTCTATGGGATGATAGGATCACCTATAAATATCAATATGTAATTCTCCATACAAGATGGTATATGGTAATGAAGTAAGATTGCATATTTCTCTTGAGTTTCCTACTTTAGAACCAATGCATCAACTGCAGTTGTTGGAGAATGATCTAATGGATATCAAATATACTGAGCTTATGGACATGGAGGAGGTTTTAAATCAGTCCATTTTAGCCATGGAATCCCACCAAGCACAAGTGAAGAGGGCCTTTGACAAGAGAGCTTCTTTAAGAATTTTTAAAGAAGGAGATTTGGTACTCAAGTGGGATGAGGATAGAGATAAACCAGGAAGGCATACAAAGTTTGACTCTCTTTGGAGTGGTTCACACATAATTTGTTTGTTTGTTTTCCTCCAAGTGGATTTATAGGACATTAGTTTTCTTGTGTTTTGTCCCAAATAATTTATTTTTTTAGACATTTACTTTGTTTAGAGTACTTCCCTATTTTGTGCATTTCCCCTTTTTCTTAGTGGAGTTGTTTTCTTTTGAAATTCAAAATGTTTTTTCAATCATAGATAAGACTCATCATTATTCATAAGTTAAAAATTTATGTAAATGGTATGTTTATCAAGTGTAACATGCATGTTTCCTAGCTAAATCACCAAAGATATTGGCCAAATTTGGCCTACATACCAAAATTTGCCTAGAGCTGAAGTGAGGAGATTAATAGAGTAATGATTAATGAGTGATCCCATGGAAGAAGGAATATAAAAACATCATGATCCTATAATTTTCCATTTTAAAAGGTTTTGAAACACTTTAAACAATCTATAAGTGTGAATTTGGTAATTTTAAGGGACCAAACTATCATGGCATGCCATGCAGGAATGAATAGAGTAGGTTGGTTATGCATTTCATAAGTGAACTTAGGAAACCAACCAAGGATGATGATCACATGACATAATGTACTTTATTCAAAGATCATATCTTAAAAATTTGATGCCTTGATGAGTTTTCTATCTCAAGGTATAAGTCTTCAAAAAATGATCTATTAGAGTGAGACATACCTAAGGACATCAAATTGAATCCAAAAAAATAATCATTTGGATTAAAAAAATCCTTAATGAGCTTCAAGTTGAATGTAGGGTTGATAAATGACATGATATCAAAGGTTGGATCAGATATCAATGGCACACGGGTGCTCATCTAGGTTAATAAGTTCAGGAATATAAATGATACACATTTAATCATACAAAAATAGATGTAACGGTGAGCTCAAATTCAAAAGGTTAATGGATCTAAAGTTGAACATGTTAATTAAAAGTGTCAAAATCATAGTGACTTACCAAATTAATGGTGTTTTTTTTATTAAGTATGAGGAAGATAAATAACACAAATTTAACCATGAAAAGTAGATAGATGGTACGTATGAGGTCAAGAAGTTAATGAGCTAGATTGTATGCAAGGCCACCACATGGTGCAAGTA
This sequence comes from Torreya grandis, assembly GCA_037957365.1. Classification (NCBI taxonomy): domain Eukaryota; kingdom Viridiplantae; phylum Streptophyta; class Pinopsida; order Cupressales; family Taxaceae; genus Torreya; species Torreya grandis. The sequence goes on along the minus strand of JARHVA010007920.1, from coordinate 80,901 downwards.
CATTAATTGGATGAAACTAACAATAGAATCCTAAGGATAAATGTGGGGTTGACAAGTGGTATAATCTAGATATTATATGGAAGATAAATGACAATGATAAGGGTCAAGATTAGAAGACTCCCATGAGGATCAATGGAGCAGATTTGATTGAGTTTCAAGGGGAATAGGATGTAAACATGTATCTAAACTTTCAAATGTAGGTTTTAAAATAGAAAAAGTAGCCCAAGGAAAAGCCAAAAAGGTATACACATTAGTTCAAAAGTATTTTTACACCCCAAGTAGGTAAAATAATAAATATAAGATCAAATATGATCTAAGTTACTAGAGCTAACCCTACAGGATCATAGGACACCATTAAATCTCTAACAAAACCTCTCAAGAGCTCTCAAATGTAGGTTTCACATCTTTTAAATGATAAAAATACCTTATAATATGGGTCTTCACTTCAATTATGGATACATTAAAACAAATAGGGTGATTGGTTTTCATCTATAATAAATCTATATTCAATATTTAGAAGTAATGGCATAATTATGACAATACAAGAAACGTCAAAAGGGACACTAGTGAATGAGCTCAAGTGATTGTCTGATAGTGTAAAAAGCATATCAAGATCAAGCATGGTGTCCCCAAACTCATTAAGATTATGGTGAGTTCATAGGTTGAGAAATATAGTGGAGCATTTAATGAGGTTCCAAAGTCTCTATAAACTTTCCTATGTTTGATGAATCATGACTCAACAACTTGAGATTAATGCAAATTAACCAAAAGGTGTTTGGGGCCTCATTTATTTATTCTTGCTTCCCATTTTATATATATTTACCATTATTTAACCCATGGGGTCTCTCTCTAAACTCTCATATATTTTATTGGAGCAAAGAGTCTCTTATGCTTTTTGCATCCCTAGGATATGCTAAGTTTGTACTGTAAAACCTATTTGATGCAATAAAAGAATAAATTCATCCATTTTGAAGTTGAATTGAAGTGTGTTCCATAAATTCATTGATTTGGTTAAGTGAATTTATGCTTTTATTTTCCTTTGTCTGAGTTTTCTCACCTTTAGTGAAGTGTTTTGTAGCTTTTTTAGGTCATTCTAAGTGCAATAGATAGTTTGTTGACTGGTTTAGAAGTGGACAACTACCTTCCAATGCTATATTCATAGTTAGTTCATGAATTTTTGTGAAATGCTTATGTGAAAGTGGAAAAAGAGTGAATGAAGTGATATTTAATAGTCTTGAAAGTGTCTGATAGTGTGTTTTGTGTAAGTATAAGTGTTGAAAACATTAGTGCATCACCTCCTTTTACATGTTTTCATGCATTATTATCTATTTCTCTCCATTTTATAAGAAAGATATTAGTTTAGGTGATAGATCCAAAAGGAATCCAGCCTTATCTAGAGGCACAACCTCACCATTGGACACTCACATCTTGAGGTTGTTCCCATTTTGTGTCTTAGTTGGAGTGAGTTTAAATAAATCTTTCCATGAGTGCAAATTAAGACCATAACAATAGGCAAAGGATAAGGTTATGATAAAGGGAGAAAACCATCACTAAGTTAAGGTGGGGTTGGTGGAGAGACTGGGTGAGGATCGACTAAAGGAGTAATAGGATTAGAAATAGGAAAAAACTTAACTAGAGAGGGAATGGGAATAAGATCTGAACTAGGCTCAGTTGAGGGAGGGGTTGGATGTATGGAAGGCTAGAGAACAGTCTCAATCATCTTAGGGATAAGTCAGATAGAGGGGATTTAGTATTGATCAAAGTGATATAGATGAGTCATATAATGATCCATAAGCATAATCCTATGAGGTTCTTCAAAAAATGGAGGTGTAGGCAAAATATTTACCCTACGAATAAGAGGAAAAACGTTAAAATTAGGAAGGATATATGATGGAATGCTAGAAGAAATATAAAAATAATGAAGCAAAGAGGAATGATAACAAATATTTTTAGCATCTCAATATTAAACAAGACCTCCTAAGAATGGATCATCTAAGTTATAGCCATCAACATAGTTAGGTGTATGAAGATCAATGGCATAGGTATGGATGACCTTATCATTTGATGTGGTGTGATGAATGGAATGTTGAGTCTTGGTTAAGAAAATAAGTATATCATTACTAAGTGGTTGATGGGAATGAGGTTTTAGAGAAGTTGGAAGCTAAAAAATGAGATGAGGTGAGAAATTAGAGGTTTTAATCTTTAGATTGATCTCGTTAGGCTCATCATCATCATAATATAAGAGGTTAGGTGGTATATTCTTGAAGAGTTTGGGGTAACCATTATAACCTTGGGTGGAGTTTAAAGGAAAGTTAAACCTTTGAGATTCATGAAATGGAATACTTGATAAGGGTTCTAGGGTGGGAATCTTGAATACACCATGGTCTTATAATTGTTTAAAATTCCAAGAATTAGTGTCACCTTGAATCCTATAGATTTCTCCATTGTGAGGAAATTTAACACAGTAGAAAATGGAAGAGGTAATTGCTCTCATGTGATGAATCCATGACCTACCAAGAAATTTTTTATAAGATAGAGTACATTTGAAGATCATAACCATCATATGAACAATGATAGGTGGGATGGTGATAGGGAGCCACACATAGCTTAATTGTGGCATTTACCTTTGGTCATAGCCTTGACACATGTTATGTGTGGGCTTAAGATTATATTAATAATATCTAAGGTTTTTTAATAAAATCAAGGAAGGAAACACAAATGCCTAAACCCTCATCAATCAAGGCACACTTGACTTGGATATCACTAATTTTGACACTGATAAAAAGAGGAGGATAATATGCATGAATCAGAATCTCATTAGGGATCATAAAAGCAATATGGAATTTGAAATAAATATAAGTGTTCATGGTTTCTTCAATGTGTATGGACATCTCTTTAAACTATTTTAAAACTCTATCTTTTTATCTAGATAAGGTTTCTTTATATCCTACTAGGGGAAGAAGAGGGATGTTCATTTCAAAAAAGAGATGCATAAGACAATTATATTGATGTGGAGAGGTCTGCATAAGTTCAAGAAATGGGATTTGAGATGGGAGATTAGTAAGTCTATAATAGGATCTCACTCATCATAACCCATAGTAAGACTATTAGAAAGAGGTTCATAGTGTTGAAGGACGTCCTTGAAAGAAGGAGTTGAGGTGCATGTGATTTTATGTTGATAAGATGCAAAAGGTTTAATTAGAGGACAAGTTTGTTGATTATCTTGATAAGATGGGGTAGTTGATGTAGGTTTGGTTTGAGATATATTAGAAGAAGTTTTAATAGAAGTTTGAGTATCATTTACGATGGGTAAAGTGTTTGTAGGAGTGGTATAAATGGTATGAGAAGTGTTATCTAAAGGAGGTGTTGGAATTGGTTTATCAAAATATGTAAGGTCTTCTTGACCCAACTCTATTAAGTGAGTTGGGGAAGAGTCTTAGATAACACAAAAAGTTCAAGACAATTGAGGAGTGTGATGTGATGAGGATCAATGAAAACAACCACCCTTTGCATATTAGTCATATTGACTACATTCTCTTTAAGAGTTGGATCAAGAATACTATCAACATTATTGGTAGAAATTGTAGGCTTATCTTGACTATCTTGGTGATTTGGAAGAGGATCTTTATAGGTGGCTAAATCATCATTATACTAATTCAAAGCTTGATATTTAGTTTATTTTTCATGGGATTTAAAGTCAATGTAATAGGATTGTTGACATTTATGAATCATATAATCATGGTTAAAATTGGGATCGAGAAGGAAATCCATAGCCAAATTACAAATTTGTCTACAAGTTTCATGAGAATGACCCGAACTATCATGAAACCAAAAAAATTTATTGGGATTGTACCAAGATTTAATGGAATGAGTGGGATCAACTTATCATGGAAGAGGCCTTAGTAGATGATTTTTTAACTACACTAAGGATAAAAATCTATGAAAATTGGTGTTATTTATTGAATAAAAATGAGGATTAGTGATGTGGTTGGGAGGGGAGGATTATTATAAAACCTATTTATAAATAATAGATTGAATAATATGAATGGTATCACAAGAATAAATGACACCACAGTTAGTATCATGATGATTTTTTTTTTAATTAGCATGCGAGTACCCATAGAATTTTGGGATGGCTTGAATTGATGCATCAAGAAATCTTGGTGCTTTATTTTGTCAATGGATTCTTCCAAGGTTCATGGTGAGAAAGTCAAAACCCAATATTGCAACTTGGGATAAAGAGAATTAGTAAAAAAATGAAATAGGTTATCATCTACCATATTGTGTTCACATTTGTTAGACAAGGTCATCCATTGTTTGAATGAAAACTTGTGTAGTTTCAGTCTCAAGTTGATTAAAATAAATAAAATGGGCTAAGGTATTTTTAGGGAGATCACTAGTTTAGAATTATTAAACTAGAGCATTGACTAAATCTTCCAAACTAGTAATAGAATGTGATTTGAGTTGGTTATACCAATATAAAGCATCACTCATGAGAGTTATTTCTAATGGCTTGGTATCGGTAAAAGTATTTAACTTGACCCAACATTTATATAGATTTCCAAATGGTTTTAAGTGGAGAGTAGGATTGGTTGACCCATTATAAGTAATGGTAGGGGTGATGGCTCTTATATCGATATTATTAATTTGAGGTGTAAGAGGCTCATTTCGAAGGTGCTTGATTATTTTGTTAAAAATAGGAGGTTAAGGGATAATACTACCATAGGAATCCTTAAGAGGAGGTGGGGGAGAATTTTGGTTATGCATTCCCCATAGAACCTATTGAGGGTGATTTTAGAGATGGATAAGATGATCTTGCATTTGCATAATTTGGTTGGCATTGTTAGTTTGGAAAGCATTCATTTGATTAAGAGTTTTTAATAGAAGTTGATGGGTTTGAGTGGTGTTATTGGTATTGTTTGAAGCATTAGAATTTATAGTAGTGGCTTGGGTACCACTATGGTTGTTAGTAATAGCTTGATAAGAATTGCTAGTGAGGCACTAATAGCATGATTTTCTTGTGTGGTAAAAGATGTACTAGTATAGTTATGAGAATAAGTGGCACTAGAGGCATGATTACCATGGGTAGAAAATGATGCAGTAGTGGAATAATTGAGAAGAGTGGGTCTTGGAAGAGGCCCACTAGATGTAGAACTAGCCATGTTAGTAGATATACTAGGCATGGAGGTGGAGGAAATCAAAGAGAAAGATGCCATAGTATGATAAGGGGTAAAAAGAGAGGGAAGAAGTTGAGAGGAAAATAAATTAGTATCCCCAAATATATGTGAGAATGTGGGGTAAGGTGAATGGGGATCCTTAACTTCACCACTTATCATAATATGGTAAATAGTAGAAGGATATTTCCTTGAAGTTGAGGAAACTCATTGATGAAGAAGAGAATTTTTGGGGTATAATTTAATTTAGATTGATCTTCAAATGAGAAGAGATGGTTTTAAACTTAAGATGAATGAGGAGGGGTCCCATACTTTATAGTGTGAGTGGATACATGCACATTACTTTCATCTAGGGTAGGAGCCACAATCTACTTATGGGAGAAATTATTGGGGTTGGTAAAGCTCACCATATTTGTTAAATTAAACTCAATATTGTCTCAAATAATAAGTTAATGATGAGGAAGAAAGATTAAAGGATATTAATTTGATGAAAATAAAAAAGGTAGAAAGGATACAAAGTCAACTAGGTTGACTATGTTCTATAATTTAAGAGGTAGATAAGGGTATAAGGTTAACCAAGTCAAATTAGTACTATAAATAGGGTGTTGTATTGATCTTGATAAGGATACAAGGTCAACTATGTTGATTTAGTACTATAACCTGATTGGTAGAAAAGAGCACATAGTTATACAAGTTGACTCAACACTACATATAGGGTAGGAAACTGAGCTAATAAGGACACATGGTCGATTAGGTTAAATTATTACTAAAACTTGATTGGTAAAAAGGGATACAAAGTTGTACAAGTTAAATATATATTGTAGATAGGGGAAAACATAGTTTGTAAGAGACTGTACTAAAAATAATGATAGTGTGCTAAAATAGGGGAAAATTTTACAATAAAATTGAAGCAAGAAATGGAAGCAAACTCACAAATAACTGGATCAATGTGAGTGATCCAATTGGGGAACACATCATAAAACCTTACACTAACATTGGTTAATGAAAGTTTTTATAATATAACACATAATTATTAGAGAGTAAGTAGTCAACAAAAAATTAAATGCTAACTAAGTGGTTATCGTAAGTGTTATTAGATTATTAGAAAGTGTTATTTTAAGTGTGATAGGGAAGTTGGATGAAAATAGGGAACTAGAAAGAAATCAATAGATGGTTTCAGGATGTTTAGGGTGAAAGGGATCTATGTTGGCAATGGTATTGGCTTGGTATTGAGGCCAACCCCCTCACTTCATAATCCCATAACAATAAAGGTGGTAAGTTGGCTTGGTATTGTTTTTATACTTGGCTATAAAACCAAGTTAGCTTCCCATTTGGTGATGAAATCCAAGTAGGTAAGCCTTGGGAAGACAAATTTTAAATGCATTTTGAATATTGTGTGAAAAAAGAGAAAAATAGTGTAACTAAATGGTAATTTGAAAAACCATCTAATTATACTATGTGAGCTACTCTAAGAATGCATACAACTGAAAGTGAAAGGTGAACTAATTACTAGAATATAGTTGTTATTCCCAAATTTATAATAATACAAATTCATTTTAGATGAAACTTTATGCAAATATTATAGAATAGAGTTGAATAAGTCATTACTATTATTTGGAATCAAGAGTCTTTAAAAATAGAGTTGACCAGGTCGACTCAGTATTTTAGACATTAAATAATCTATAGAAGTAAGTCAAATAGGTTGACTTAGTTTGCTATAGGATTGTAAATTTAAAGACTACAAAATTGAAAAAAATAGATCTGTAATGATGTGCTAAATTGATAGAGGTAGTAAGAGAGGAACTTTCATGGGTTGGAAGATGATTAAGATTTTAAATTTTCTACTGAAGTTCCTTGAATGCTGATTTCAATTTATACAAACTAAGTCAACTAGTTTAACCCAGTTCTATAAAAATCTTTATGCTAAAGGAAGATAAGATGACTAAGTTGATCTATATGTTGACTAAAATATTAAGTCAACTTGTTTGACCTAGTTTATTGAGATGGATGTTGACTGAAAGACTAATTCAATCTATTTGACATAGTTTATTATCTAGGACTGAAGAAGAGTATGGTGTCGACCTATCCAATCTAGTAACCTGTATTTGATGAAGACATGCACATAAAGAACATAGTCATTTTGATATGACTATGTGTTAAACCTATGCACAAAATTTAAAACTATACTAGATGGTTCGATACAATATCACAAATATGGAAAAATAATGAAAAGATATAAATGAAAGTGTGAAATAAAACCTATAAGGGTTTGATTTCATGTCAGGTTCACTAGAATGTATGCAATGGTAAATTTAGTAGATCTATAAATTAATCCTATCTTAGAGAAGATAAATCCTACTTACACTTCTGATTGGGGATATATTAGATAATCAGGGTCATGACCAATATGGATCTATTAGACCTAGCCAAGGAATCTCTTATCATAATAGATTCACTAGGGAGGGATCCAAAGCCTCCAGTCAAGTAAAACTCTACAATAACCCTAATTAGGTCCTATGTTTTCATATTTACTGAACTAATAACAAGTAAAACAAATTCTCATTTAGTTCTCACCAAAGCTTGTGGCATAAACTAGGGGTAATAAACACTAAAATTAAACATGCATAGAAGACATATAAACATGTCAATGTATACATAATACTAATGCTTGGAAGATAAGTGAAAATCCATATCTATCTACTCTTACAAAGGAGGAGCAAAGTTAGGAATAATTACCTTTGAATACGAACCTACAGATCTTCAATCTCTCTTTTGGCCAAGGTGCTTTGCAAGAGGTTGTTGTGATATGTAAAGATGACAAGGATAAATAAACTATAGGATACACAACCTATCAATGCATCTAAAATACTTATCCACAAGGCAAGATCCATATCTCCAAAGAAAGTATGAAACCCTAAGCTTATTCTTCAAGTAGACTAGTAGATGAATAGATACACAATATATCTTACTTCTTCTCTTCTCTTAAAAATGGAGAATTGAATGTGTTTATATAGGTAGATCTAACCCTAAAAATTTCTAAAAGTTTAGACTGACAAGGTCAACTTGGTTGACCTGGTATTATACTTAACAAAAATAAATAAGATATAAACTAGGATAGCCATAGGCCAACCTAGTTTTTAATAAACTTTGTTAATAACAATATAAGGTGGATGTGGTTGACTATGTCATGTAAACTACCACAAAGTTGTTTAGGTTAGGGAAAGGGATAATGAAGATGGTAAATACTAGAGGATGGTACAAAATAGGAGGTAAAACATAGGTGAACAGTTTTTAGGAGACAAGTGTTTATATTTAAAGTGGTAAATAGGGATAATGATCCTATGAAGCACCAATGGTCTACCCACATCTTTCTTGGTGCACCCTTCAGGCATGTACTCAGAGAGATTGAGACTCGATGAGTTCCTACAAGATAAATAGCATCAATAATTGATAAAGTTTTGAAAATATTATGTGTATATAGTTATATCTATTGATGCATGTAATACACATGATTTTTATTACTAATATATTCATGATTATATAAACTAAGGATTGATTTATAAAAACCATAACTAAGAAATGAACATATTTATTTATCTTATTGGGTGGATATTATCCTCTTTATGATTTACAATATGGTTGACTAACACCATTATTAGGGTTTGTGATTGATTATCTTGAACTATTTTATTACTTAAATGAACATGTCATCACTCTCTTGGGATAAATATGATTTTGATATTTACTAAACAAGTATATTTTTATTAGCTTAATTTGTTTATGATTGACCATGTTTTTAAGAAAATTTATCATTTATAAATTTTATAACTGTTGATGATTTAAAATTGAGCTTTTTAATAAACACCAACAATGGGAAGTTTCAAGATATGGGACTTGCATCTTGAAACAACCTCCAGATTTTGAGAAGCTAGTTCTTCTTTAAATTGAGTAGATACTGGGAAAAGGGATAGGAATTTTAATCATAAACACAATTCAAGAAAGGAAATCTAATATATGGTGATGTGCCTAAATGTAATTTGACCTTAATCCTAAGCAGAGTGTGACTATATGTATGATTCATTTACATTTAAGAGAAAACAAGTACATGATCAATGTAAAAGATGGAAACAATAGAAACATAGGCTCACAACATAGACTACTTTTGCAGTGATACAGAAAATGTCAACAAAGGCATAGGGTTCAATCTTATTATTTGAATTTTCCAGTCATATAAGAGGCACATAAACACATACAACTATATAAACCTTTCAACTCAAGAAAATGAGACAAAAGCAAATGACATTCCTAATCATAGCTCTAGAAAGTCTACATCCTAGACTACTTTTGCAAATGACACAAAAAATATCAACAAAGGCATAGGGATAAATATTCTTATTTGAATTTTCTAGTCATATAAGAGGCACAGAAACACATACATTTATATAAACCTTTCAACTCAATAAAATAAGACAAAAGCAAATGATATTACTTAGTCACAACTCTAGAAAGTCTAGACTCTTTACAATAATTTCTCTAAAAAATTCTCTCTGATCATTGATGATGATCCCTATTGATCTCTACACCCTTATTTATAGCCTTGGATTCACTCTATATTGTCTACTTGTTCTCAATATAACAGCCCAAATGAAATCTTTCCCCAACTAAAAGTGTCTAATAGAAGATATTTTATAGATTCTAAAGTGCTTCATCTTTTGGCAGTTCATTGGCTGAAACAGATTGCAGGATGCTCCCTTCTCTTGAATGTTATGTAACACTTAGCCAATTTCTTAAAAAACTTCTAATTACTTTAGAAAATACCAGAGGATGATACTTGGCGTGTTCCACAGCACTTATTGAAGACACACGACACTTTTTACATAATTTATGCTCTTTTGTGTCTTTTCTCAGGAATGTTCTACCTTTGACACTTATCACTATCCATTTCCTCAAAACTTCAATAGCTTAAAATAAAATAAGATTCACAACATTTATTACTTGAGAAAATTTTAAAATGAATATAGGGACAGGTGGTAAACTCTGTTGCTTCATCAAAAGACACGTGGCAATCTCCACTCTACTTATCTGGGGTTACGTGGTGGTCTCCACTCCTTTTAGCAACCCTTTTTAGAAACCTATGAAAGATGACACATGGTGTTCTCCACTTTACCCTATTTATACCATAGAAAAAAATGGGACTCATTTCTCATTTACACAGACAATGACACTTGGTGCCTTCCAGTTGCTTCAAACACAAAACTTGGGACCCACCACAGTCTTTGCTATATCAGTGAAGCAAAAATGAAAATAATTTAGACAACGACATGTGGTGGCTTCCACTTTATTTTGATAGAGTACATGGAAACTTTCATTGCTTTTATAAAAGAAAAATTGAGACCTTCTGTGACTACCACTTGGCACTTTTCGCTTTACTCTGATACTTAGTTTGTTAAAACCTTTTACTGAAAAGAGATGAAATGAAGGTGCTGATATGAAACCATGGATGATAAAATTTGGCACATTTCACTGAGTTATTATGAGATACATGGCACATTTTGACCAACTCATAGAAAATATGAAAGGTGCCTCGGCTGATGACACTTGGCAGTATTTGCTTGATTTCAACACAGAGAAAAATGAATCAAAAGGAAAATAGAGCTCGTGCTCTATTTTCAAAACTTCACCGTCTCGAACCAAATTATGTGGGAACAAAACTTTGCAGTGCATAACTAAAACTTAGAATGAAATGTAGAGTATTTTTTACTCTATAGTTATTGGTGACCCCAAGGACTTTTGAGCCTGCTCAAAAAAGAATCTACAACTCCTGCATGATCTAAAATTGCTAGAAGACATAGTTTTAACTAAAATGTTTCAAATAGATTCCATTTACAATAATCTCTTTAGGTTCACCTTCCATTGTTTCTAGATCAAATGATTTTTTTTTTACATGCCCAAATTCTATAAGGGCCAGTCCATAATGCTTCAAACTTAGTGTGTTGACCTGGTTTGGCAGCTCTTGCATCCCATTTTAAAACAATTGAGCCTGTTTCAAAATGGGGATTTCAAGTTATTTTATCAAAATAGTTTTTAACTATTTTTTGATGCTTTATCAATGAATCATGTGCTACATTTCTCTTTTCTTGAACTTCTAGAAGTTCTGCTAATCTGACTTGCATGGGGCCATTTTCTTCAATTTCAATCTGTTTGATCAACTGAAGAGCAAGAATCTCCAAGCTTAGGGGAATTATAGCAGGTTTCCCATATACCAATTCATATGGGGAAATTTTGATCACCTATTTAGGTGTAACTCTATCATCCCACAGTGTTAAATTAAGCACTTTATGCCATTCTGTGTGACGATCAGCCCCTATTCTTTTGATGAGTCTAATCAAGTTCTTATTAATTGATTCTGCCAAACCATTACCCTCAGGGTAATAATTATAATAATTTTTCAGATATGTTCCATGATTTAATGCAAATTCAGATACTTTGGACCCTAAAAATTATTTAGCATTATCCAAAATTATGGTGCGAGGAGCCCCAAAATGAGTAGTGATACTCCCTGGAAAATCTAGGATCACATTTTCTGTTGCTTCCTTGAGTGGCACTACCTTAGTCCATCTGGTGAAATAATCTGTGGCTGTTAAGATCCATTTGTGACCCATACTGGATACTATATTTATCATTCTAATGAATTCAAGACCCCATTGGGCAAAAGGTTCATCCACAATTATGGGACTAAGAGGCATTGCTGCATTCTTCTCATCCCCACATAATATTAACAAGATTGACATTTTTTAGCCAACTGATAACAATCTATAAATAAATTAGGCCAAAAATAACCTACTTCACTTATCTTTATAGCTATGGTCTTTGCAAAAAAATGTCCACCTGATACTCCATGATGCATTTCACATAGTATTTTCTTAGCCTCATATTTTTCTACACATCTTAATAATTTTCAATCAAAATTTCTTCTGAAAAGAACCTGTTCAATTAGAATAAAATGAATACATTGCATCCTATAGTATCTTCTCTTATGTTGAGGGAGTTTTCTTTGGTAAATCTCATTTTTCATAAAATGAATCCTACTTGTGACCCAATATTCTTGATCAACTTCTTGTATTTTCAATAGAATTTCTTCTTCTGTTCCTGAATTTATCTCTTCAGGTATCATCTTTACAAGCTCTTGAGTCATATATTGACATAAACCCCTACCTCTGACTAATCTAGTGTGTTTGACTTCTACATCATATTCAAGGATCTTAGTTATCCATTTTTCTCTTTTTTCAATAATTTCTCCCTCCATGATGTATTCTCTGACACTTAGATGTGCTACAAGTATCAAAATTTTACTTCTTGATACTATATGCCTGAACTTTTTGAGATATTTTACCATAGCATATGCTTGTTTTTCAACAAAGTTATATCTCGTTTCATATTCCCTAAGTGTCCTTGAGAAAAATGCTATTGGATTCTCTCCTTCCTGTTTATCATCCTTCTGTGTTAGAACAGTAGCAATACTGAGCTCTCCTCCAGATACATACATTACAAAACACTTAGAAAAATTTGGGTTTCTAAGTACTGGAGCTGTTGAGGTAGCTTTCTTGACCTCTTCAAAGGCTTGCCTTCCTTCCGTAGTCCACTTGAAAATTAGGACTTTTTTCAGCAAGAGTGTTATTGGTCTTACTAAGCCTGCAAAGTCAGATATAAACCGACTGACAAAATTAATCTTTCCCAAGAAAGATTGAATTACTTTCTTATTGACTAGAAGAGGTAAGTTCATTATAGCTACCACTCTTTCTGGGTCTATGGAAACTCCTTATTTAGATACTATATGTTCCAATAATTTGCCTTGAGAGATAGCAAAGATACATTTCTTAAGATTCAAGAATATTCCAAATTCTTGACATTTTTTAAACACATCTTCTAAATGATCAAAATGATCAGCAACATTTTTTGAAATAATAGTAAGATCATCAAGATAAATTAGGATGATTTTATTTATCATTTCCCCAAATGTAACATCCATATCTCTCTAAAAAGTGGCTCCAGCATTTGATAGACCAAATGGCATCTTAGCATATGCAAATGTTCCCCATTTGGTGGTAAAAGTAGTCTTGTATTGGTCTTCTTTAGCCAACCAAATCTGATTGTATCCAGAGAAACCATCTAACAAAGAGAATCTCTCTGATCTAGCTACAGTTTGTAGAATTTGTTCCATGGAGGGCAAGGGATAGTGATCCTTCAAAGACACTTTAATGTCTTATATCACCATTATTTTTCCTAATTGGTACCAAATTTGATACCCATGTTGAGTGTTTGATTAGAAAAATTATTTTAGAATATAATGATTAGAAAAATTATTTTATAATCTAAAAGTTTCTACAACTCATCCACCATTAAAGGTTTAATCCTTGGATTCACTAGTCTCTATTTCTATCTGAGAGGCTTAGATCCTTTAGTCAGTTCTATTGTATGTTGAATGATGTCTCTATTATATCCATGAAGGTCTTCATAGCTCTAGGCTATGACTCTGTCATATTTTTTGCATAATTCAATTAGCCTTTCCTTTTCTTCTTGAGTTTCAGAGTTTCCAACTTTTAATTTTTTCCCTTCACTCACCTCTATTTCATAATAATCTACTTTTTTTGCTTGGAACCTTTTCTTCTCCAAGCTTACATCTTCTAGATCAAAAAGACTTTCTAAAGTGATTAAACCTTTGGGAAGCTTATTGTTCTTTAATTGTATGATTTGATCCTCATATGCCTCTTCAATATTTGGTTACAATTGATCAACAAATTACCTTGATTGTTGTAAGAATGAGAGTACTTGAGAATCATTCTCAAATACTTGCCAATTCTCATCATTATCAGGAATATCTGGGCTTACTACAACCTTTACTGACTCATTGTTAACTAATAGGCTAGTTGTTGGATTAAATTGTGAACCAATCTATGCCATTTTATCGGCTTCAAAATTTTGAATCCTGGGAACTACTTCAATATTAAAAGCTTCAAAATCTTCTATTAAGTCCCAAATTCTATGCTTATAGGATTTCATTCTAACATTCTTTATTATTGCTTTTTCTCTAATTTTCTTTACTATTAATTCTAAATCTCCTTTTACTATTAGATTATTTATTCCCTTTTTCTTGGATAATAGGAGCCCATGTACTAAATATTCATACTCAGCATCATTATTAGTACAAGTAAATTGAAAATAGATATCCCTTAAAAATTTTTCACCATTTGGAGCAGTAAGACAAATTCCTGCTCCAACACCATTTTTACTTCTAGCCCCATCAAAATTTAAAGTCCAAATTTTTGAATCTTTTTCAGATCCTTGAGTAGTTGGTGTCTCTTTCCTTAAAACATTTGGGTTTTCATGATCCTCATCAAAAATAACATAAGTTTCCAGACTAGTAGAATTATAATCTTCATATGGGTCATTATGCATCATAGCTAACAACTAGTTATCTTTGTTTTCTTGATTATGCTTAGCCCAGTCACCTATCTTAGTTGAATAGAAAGGATCTGGTTTGGATTTGCTTACCTCTGATACATTTTTCACTATGGCTATTGTCTATAGATGAACTATATCTTTGATCTTTTCTTTTTTAGCAGGTCCTTTAGTACATTTGGGCAGTACTTGATTTTGAAGAGATTTTTGTAATAGTGTCCTTTGTTCAGGAATATCTAATAGGTCCTAAATTGATACTTGTACTAGGGTCATCTTTAGCTAATTCACCACATTCATTGATCCAAAATTTTGAATTCTTGGAAGATTAGGATATCTTGTCTTTCTTTGAACTTGTTCAGGAACTTCTTGATTCTGCACTGGCTAAAGCATTTCTTGTCTAACAGCTGTGTATTGATGATATTGAAATGAAGGATTTTTAATAACTTCATTTTTTACAACTTTAGGCTGTTCTAACATTCTTCTCTTTGATCTAGTACAATAGTATGATTGCACCACTGGTTTCTTGGAAATAAAAGCTTCATTCAAAAATATTGATTCCTCATCTTCAACCCATGAGAACAAAGCATATCTGGGGCTATTACTTCCTCTTTTTGCAAGGACATCCCTTGCATCTGAGCCATTAGGACTAAATTCTACATACCAGAAGATTGATAGGCTTGATTGTCACTAGAACTTGCAAATTGACCATCCATTCTTCTTTACTCTGCCACCTTTTATTGTAGATTACCCATAGGACAATCTCTAGGTGTATGAGCATTATTGCAAGGGAAACACCATGCATTAGTGTTATCCACATAGTTATTTTTCCCTGGAACAATCTCCCTATTTGAATTGGGAGGAATAGTCTGTGAGGGTGTGGGGACTGCAACCAATTGGTTTTTTGGCTGATGGTTAGTTTGTCTTAGAGGACCCTGATATTGGTTTGGCTGAGATGAAAATCTATTTCCTTGATAACCTTGATATGGAGGCTTAGAAAAAGTATTCTGATATCTTTTTATATTGATCATCTCATTAGAAAATGTCCTTAGAATATTCTTAATATCATCCAGCTTAGATGACTGAGTGGGGACAATTTCTTTAGCAGATGATTGAGGATAGGTGTATATAGACACAGGTGGGCTATAGATTCAGGGGCTTCTTGAGGTAATGGAAAGGAAATTTTTGGGAACATGGGCATGGGAGGCCTTGGAGGTAACTTTCCAGCATCTATTAAATTATTCTCAGCTCTGACCACATATTTATAAGCTTCTATCAAAGTGTGTCCTCCAAGTGACTAAATCATAACAGATATATCTGAATTCAAAGCCTTAAGATAAAATACTATAGCCATATATGTTAATGGTCTAGCTGTAGCAGGGATTCTTTCCCAAGTCTTTTGAAATTTGGAATTGAAGTCAGTCATGGCTTCTTGTGGTGCCCTTTGAATGGTAATTAATTGCTATAATAAAGAAGACTTATCACCCTTCTCTTTAAATCTTTCAAAGAAAAGATCTCCAAGCTGATCCCATGTAGAAATGGTATTTGGGGTCAAGGACCGATACCATTCTAAAGCTTTCCCTTTAAAAGAAGCTACTAATAATCTTATGGCCACATTTTTTTGTGTGACAACATGTATAACACAGACATCTGATACATCATGAATATGTTCCTTAGGTGTTTTAAAGTCTTACCCACTAAATTTGGGCAAAGATTTTAAGGCATTCACTAGGATAGGGTCCCAAGTGGTTAGGGGTATTGGAAGAACTAATGGACTACCAGTGTTCTAGCTTGCATAATTTCTTGGGGGTATAAGGGCTCCCATATTTGCTCTAGGTATTGGTATAAACTGGTTGGCTCTTCTTCTTGGAATTGTTTCCAAAGGTGGCAAAAGAATACCTATATTTATAGTAGATTGTGATCTGGTCACTGGTCCACAGCTATGACTTCTCATTACTCTCTAGTTCATATGATCTTGAAAGAGACTTCAAGATGGGTCCCACCAGGCATGCCACAAATTGTCGATGATTTAAAATCGTGCTTTGTAATAAACACCAACAATGGGAAGTTTTAAGATATGGGACTTGCATCTTGAAATAACCTCCAGATTTTGAGAAGCTGGTTCTTCTTTAAATTGAGTAGATACTGGGAAAAGGGATAGGAATTTTAATCAGAAACACAATGCAAGAAAGGAAGTTTAATCTATGGTTATGCGCCTAAATGTAATTCGACCTTAATCTTCAGCATAGTGTGACTATATGTAGGATTCATTTACATTTAAGAGAAAACAAGTGCATGATCAATGTAAAATATGGAAACAATAAAAATAGAGGCTCACAACATAGACTACTTTTGTAGTGATATAGAAAATGTCAACAAAGGCATAGGGTTCAATTTTCTTATTTGAATTTTCTAGTCATATAAGAGGCATAGAAACATGTACAGTTATATAAACCTTTCAACTCAAGAAAATGAGACAAAAGAAAATGGCATTCCTAATCATAGCTCTAGAAAGTCTATAACTTAGACTACTTTTGCAAATGACATAGAAAATATCAACAAAGGCATAGGCTTCAATCTTCTTGTTTGAATTTTCTAGTCATATAAGAGGCACAAAAACACGTACAGTTATATAAACATTTCAACTCAAGAAAATGAGACAAAATCAAATGATATTACTTAGTCATAGCTCTAGAAAGTCTAAACTCTTTATAATAATTTCTCTCAAAAATTCTCTCTGATCATTGATGATGATCCCTGGTGATCTCTGCACCCTTATTTATAGCCTTGGATTCATTTCGGATTGTCTGCTTGTTCTCAATCTAATAGCCGAAATGAAATCTTTCCCCAACTGAAAGTGTCTAATAGAAGATATTTTATAGATTTTGAAATGCTTCATCTTTTAGTAGTTCATTGGCTAAAACAGATTGCAGGATGCTCCCTTCTCTTGAATGTTATGTAACACTTAGCCAATTTCTTGAAAACCTTCTAATTACTTTAGAAAACACTGGAGGATGACACTTGGTGTGTTTCACAACACTTATCGAAGACACGCAACACTTTCTGCATAATTTATGCTATTTTATGTCTTTGCTTAGGAATGTTCTACCTTTGACACTTGTTGCTATCCACTTCCTCAAAACTTTAACAACTTAAAAGAAAATAAGATTCATAGCATTTCTTACTTGAGCAAATTTTGAAAGGAATATAGAGATAGGTGGCAAACTCTGCTACTTCATTGAAAGACACATGGCAATCTCTGCTCTAGTTATCTGGGGTTACGTGTGGTCTCCGTTCCTTTTAGCAACCCTTTTAAGAAACCTGTAGAAGATGACACATGGAATTCTCTGCTTTACCCCATTTATACCATAGAAACAAATGGGCCTCATTTCTCATCTACATGGACAACGACACCTGGCACCTTCCGCTTGCTTCAAACACAAAACTTGGGACCCACCACAGGGTTTGCTATATTAGTGAAGCAAAGATGAAGATAATTTATACTGTAACATGTGGTGGCTTCCGCTTTCTTTTGCTAGAGTATGTGGCAGCTTCCATTGCTTTTAGAAAATTGAAACTGAGACCTTCTATGACTGCCACTTGGCACTTTCCACTTTACTCTGATACTTAGTTTGTTAAAACCTTTTACTAAAAAGAGATGAAATGTGGGTGTTGATATGAAACTGTGGATGATGACACTTGGCATGTTCCACTGAGTTACTATGAGATACGTGGCACATTTTGACCAACTCATAGAAGATATGAAAGGTGCCTCAGATGATGACACTTGGCAGTATCCGCTTGATTTCAACACTTAGAGAAAAATGAATCAAAAGGAAAATAGAGCCCACACTCTATTTTCAAAACTTCACCGTCTTGAACCAAATTATGTGGGAACAAAACTTTGCAGCATGCAACTGAAACTCAGAATGAAATGTAGAGTATTTTTTACTCTATAATAACTTAATTTGAACTTGGAACATGAGATTTAATAGTTAAGATACTTGTCACTTTTAATTATGTTTTTATATAAAACCATTCAAGGATGAGTTGTTATGAGAACTCTTATTGAGGGATTATTCAATATGGATAGTATTATACCATGTTTGATGATATCTCTTAAAACTAGTTTAATAAATTGATTTTATAGTGGACATGGTATTCTAGTATATCTTATTAAGTACTATGTTTTTTGTAAGAATTATAATTAATGGGTTTATTTTATTTCTTGAATTTAAAATAACCTTAAAAAAGGTCAACACAATCCTATAAAGGTTTGGGTTGACACATTTCTAAGGTTATGTCATTAATACAATTTTTGCTTTATAAATGCGACTAAATTTACACCCTTGTTTTTGAAATAATATTGGCCTTTGAAGGATCCTATGATTGTAGGGGTTTTAACTCTTCTTGATCTATAGTATTATTGATATGATCCTCCATGATGGAAAGTGAAAGTGATGCATAGATGGGGAAGATGAATTTATTTAGCGATCAAAAGGGTATGTTTTGTTTTATTAGTGTCCCTCATGTAAATATTTGAATGATGTTACATTTTTATAAGTATCTATTGCACTTGCTAATGTAGAAGTAGATTTTGTGTTTTCTTGTGATGAATTGATTTTTATTTTATTGAATTAAATCATCTTTTCGAGAAACCTCATTTGATTGGATTTTATGATGAAATATTATGGTCCTTTCATATGAATTTTAAATATTTTATTTGCTTAAATGTGCAATAATGTAAGATTGAATGGCATGCTTAAGTTTTTGAGATCATTTTAAGGTTATAGGGTTGTATAAAAATAGTTAGTTGTATTATGGTCAATATATTATCCTATATTTGGTCATTCATAATTTGGATTTGGAATTTTTTAAAACCATGTATGGATGAGAATCAATACACAAAACCTAGACTTAAAACTTGAAAATGTAGGTGAATTTAATTCAAATTTCAATTTGTGTAAAACTATGTTTTATCTCTCCCAATCATGAAAATTATCTTTGAAAACCTATTTATTGATTAACTTGATATCTATCACTTGTAATTTTAGGGTCCATGATAATTTGAATTATTCTCTATTTAGAACCAAGGTAAATAATTTATGTTAAAGGAATGAAAAACATATTTATAAATATTTTATTTTTATTTAGATTGAAAAAGATTTTCCCTTATATTATATAACACTATGCTACAAAGTTATTTGTACAAAAAAATATTGGAAGGATCACACTCCAACATAAAATTGGCCAACTCAAAAAATATTAATATATGTTGATATTAAAAAGGGATAAATAATCAAATTTCTATTCTACCTTATTACATGATTTGTAAAAAGGATAAATGGACATATTTTCTTGCCTTGAATGACTTCATGGATTTATATTATTGTCATAAATTTTTAGTGCTTATTTATAATTAAAAAAAGGAGAAGTGACCTATAAATAAGTTTGAGATATGTTACAATATTCTGAAGCATGCTAAACAATTTTTTTCAATAATTAGATGAAATTATAACCTATTATGGAACGCCACTTAGAGGATGATTTAACAAAATTATATGACAATCTAACATGTGCGAAATATAACTATAAAGTCTTTATTTTTTAATTTAAAATTTAGTTTCAGATTTGTAACCTTGTTGTTGATCATACACTAACATTAACACACACATACAAGAGTAATATCATGAAAAAAAATTAGCATCCAAATAATAAATTATTCATTAGTTTGAGTAATCTATTGAATCATGTATCCATTACATATGTAAAAATAATGAATTTATATTTTCCAATACAGTGATGAGCCACATATTTAGAAATATTAATCTATAATAAAATAGTTGATGTCATTGTCTTAGAAACTTGACTCAACAATACCATAGAGAAACATATCATGATTAACTTCAGAATCGATATGAGAATTCAATTGGTTGATGTATTTTTTTCATGGGCTTATCATTCATGCATAACAAGTTGATGATTCTAGTAAAATTGAACCATACTGTTAGAAGTGGAGTAGGTAAAAGCCTCTAAATATTAGACACATATCACACAAAATTACATAAGAGAACAATTAAGGGTAAAAATGACTCACTAAATTCTTATTTATCCTAATTAAACTTAGGTTAAAAATATAATGTAAAGTGACCTCATGTCATGGTTTGAATTTTTGCCTAGAGCACCTTTTAATTGGGAATTTTTTTTAATAAAAATTGGTTACAGATAGAGATTACCTGCTCTGATAATAATTAAATATCTAATTTATGAATTTTATTAGTTAAATTAAATTATTCATTGAGTAAGGAAATAATTACTAGGGAAGTTATGTATAAATCATGTAGTGAAATCAAGAATTCAATAATGAATATGAGGTATATATCTATAGTGTTTAAGTTGATCTTCAAGACAAAATATATAATGGAAGATGTTTTTGTTAGTATAATAAATTATTTACATTTTAGTTGTAAGTTCATTTAGGCTAGAAAGTTAAAATATAATTTTAAATATAATTTATTTTTATATTTTTTGTATTGAGAAAAAAGAACTTTTTAGGTAGCCAATAGGTTGTACCATTCCATTGGCAAGTTAAAACTAATTTTAAATAATTTTTTTTTTTTTTTCACATATACTAATAAAAAGGCACCTTCAATGAGTTAATAGGATTGTACAATTCCATTAGAAGACCTAGGTTTTCTCTTCATCAGTCAATTAGACAAAGGGATTGATTCCTTAGAAATATTTCTCATGTACTTGTATTTTTCATGAAAAAAGTCTAAGGGAACTGGTTATCCAACTTTCGAGAGGAGGATATTAAGTTAATTTATCATGAGAGATCCCATGATTTATTTTCTCTTATAAAATATTAATTTAAAATTTTCATCCTCTTAATATAAGGTTTTTGTTTCCTATTTATTTCTCTCTTATTTGATAAACATGTTTTCTTTATGGATAAGTTATTTGAGGAATTGTTTTTGAATAAGGTAGAATATTTGAGGCTTTACTAGTCCCCTATAGTTTATAACTCTCACATGGCATTAGATCTTGGCTTCTTGTATTTCATAACATGTTTCAAGTAGAAATTTTCACTTTAATGTCAAAACCTACTCATCTCTCATTTTTTTAAACTATTGATTTTAGTTAAAAAAATATCAGATTTGAGGTCTCTTTTTTCTTTTGGGGATTCATATTTTCAAGGGAGATCCTAATTTTCAATTTATTTTAGAAACTTAATGGTGAGTTTTTGAAAAACATATTGAGGTTTTTATCTAGGGGGATGACCAAGAGTTTTTATTTACTTTTTGGGTTTATTTAAAATTATTTGGGTGGTTACATTAATTTTTTAAGAAAAAATATTTTTTTTTAAATGTAAAAGTTTAGAGTTTTTAAAAATTGAATTATTGACTTATGTTTAAATTTTAGTAAGTCTTCGAAGTTTTATAAACACAAGGAATAAGGATTTAAATAAGGATTCATTATTTTAAAGTTGTGTTTACCATTTTCAGTTAAATTATTTCATATTCAATTTTTTTTAGATTATTTTTGTTCTAAAATTTATGGAATTTTTCAATTTATTTTATTTTATTAAATAAATATAGATAGTAAAATACATTTGATAATATTAGGGTTTACACTATTATATGGTATACCTTCCTTGATAATCTCCCCCATATCCATTTTTACCTCTTCTAGGTACCCACCACTTATGCCCTACCCACATCTCTTCCCCAATCCTCCTTGTGAAATACATTTTGCTCCCGTGCATAGCTCCTTCTGAGCCCATTATAGATACTAAAATATTGTATTAAGTATTTAAAAATAAAAACCTTGACATATATTTTTAACTAAAAGAGGGGTAAAAATATATTAAAAACAAGAAAAACCACAGTTACATAGCATTGTCCTGGTCCAATAGTTGAGCCAGTTGCTGATATAAACTACTAGGGATCATAGTACTATCCGTAATATTCCAAGAGGGGCCGTGTTCCGACGCCCATTTGGCAAGGCAATCCACCACAGCATTCCATTCACGGGGAATGTAGTTAAAAGAAATCGACTGCAGAGAAGAGCTAAATTGTAGAATCTGCTGAATAAGCTCATTGAGGTGCCACTCAACTTTACCAGACATACCTTTATTCAAAAGATTAACAACAATTTGTGAATCAGATTCACAAATGATGTTACTCCAGCCATTCAGACAACACACCTTCACCGCCTCCAGGATGGCCTCGGCTTCCATGAAGTTGTTAGTATACTGACCTTTATAGACCAAAAATAGGAACTGAACACCACCAGCACTATTCCTAACAATGCCACCTATGCCAGCCACACCAGGATTGCCCCGAGAGGAGCCGTCGGTGTTAATTTTAATGAAACTGTCCACTGGGGGCTGCCACCGGCCTTCTCTATCAACAGGGCGCAACTTCTGTCTACAGCCACTCCCCAAGTGACAGGTCGGATCTCCAAAGCGTCTCAAATTCGGTGCCAGCCCAAGGCGCAAACACAAAGTACTATCTTCAGGGTCGATCCCCTGCTCCTCAGCACACTTGACACTTAGAGTTTCTTGGATCGATCGGCTAACCTTCGCCCACAGAGTCTGCACATCTAGCTGGACGCCTCTAAAAATTCTTTTATTTCTTTCAATCCACAGGTTCCATAAGATAAAGGAGGGACCCACAGACCAGGCGCTACATAAAAAGGAATTCTTAGTAGGAGCCTGACCCCATCGACTCCAGAAGTCCACAAGAGACGAAGCATGCCAGCAGGGCAGCCTCCATGCCTCCCACCAGCAATGCCATAGCTGCAGAGCATACTTACACTGGAAAAAAATATGAGCTCCATTTTCATCACATTTATAACACAAGACACACCTGGAAGGTCCCTGAAAACCTCTCTTTCAAAGATTTTCCCAGGTGAGACACCTGTTGTGAGTAAGCAGCCAAAGGAAAAAATTGCACTTGGGCCACGAGGTCTAATTCCAAATTTTTTTGCCCTAAGCAAATAGACCACGAAGCGGGAGGTGTCTAGTCAGAGCAAGATATCCAGACGCCACAGTATAATGACCAGTATCATCCCCTCCCCACGCCAGATCATCTCTACCCTGCAGGGAACTACAACCTCTAGAAGCCAGGATGCACACTAATTCCTTCCTATCTTCTTCGGAGCCCCCAGGCGGCCAATCAGATGAGTCCTTCCATCTGCAACCAATAGTAGTTCCCAAATCGAAAACCTCTTTATAATGTTCCACCTTATGCCAACCAGCTGAGAGAAACACAGCTCCTAACTCCTGTAAATGCGGATGTGATGAAAAAAGTGGAGGTTCACCATCCCAAGAGTCCTCCCAGAAGAAAGCATCCATACCACTCCTACAAACCCAAAACAAGCTATCTTTTACCAGCTGCGCTCCCCGCTTGAGAGTGTTCCACACCATAGACCCTCTGCCCTCAAGCGGGAGCCTGGGAATCACATGAGGATCCACTCCCAGGAAATACTTAGTCGCCAGAACCCGGGCCCAAAGAGACGAATAGCTGGAGCACCACCTCCAATAGAGCTTGGTAGCAAGGGCTTGACTGGCCAAGATAGCAGAGCGTAAACCAAGGCCCCCATCCCTCTTCGGTCTACAAACAGTATCCCAATTAACGAGACTCCACTTGTTATTCTGCAAATTCCTGCTCCAAAGAAACTGTCTCGAGAGGGAATCAAATTCCTTCAGAAAATAAGTCGGGGCAGCCTGCACCATACTACGATATATCGGGAGCGCCTGGATGACCGATTGAAGAAGAGTCACATGACCCGCAGTAGATAGCCATCTATGAGTCCAGTGACTCACCTTAAGTCTCAGCTTATCAAGAATATTCTACCAATACAGCCTAGGCTGTCTTCCCACCACAATGGGAATGCCAAGGTAAATAACCGGCAGACTCTGAGTCTGAAAGCATAAAATAGTGGCGATCCTTCTCTGGATGAGCTTCGGAGTGTTGAAAAAGAAAATAGAAGACTTATGCTCATTAATTTTTTGCCTGGAAGCTGCCAGGTAAGTGTCCAAAGTGTGTCGGAAAGCCTCCACCTCACTTATACGAGCACTCCCAGTCAAAATAGTGTCATCCACAAATTGTAAATGGGTGAGAGGAGAGGAGCCCTCTCCCCACCTCCAACCCTGTATGACATTCTGAGAGACACGGTATTTGAAGAGCCTGCCAAGGCCCTCTGCAAGAATGATAAATAGGTATGGGGACAACGGGTCCCCCTGGCGAAGACCCCTGGAGGCACCAAGAAGCTCAGAAGGAGTCCCATTGATGAGGACCGAAAAGGAAGGTGACGTGATACAGCTCATCACCCAACAAATCCAATCCCGCTGAAAACCAAACGCCAAAAGGACTTTTTGCAAAAATCTCCAGCTAACTCTGTCATAAGCTTTTGCAAGATCAAGCTTAATAAACATTCCCCGCTCCTGGGACGTACTCATAGAATGAATAGCTTCTGAAGCTAAGACAACTCCGTCCAGAATCTGCTTACCGGCCACAAAGCCCCCTTGTTCCTCCGAAATAAGCCTGGGAAGATAAATTTTAAGCCTCAGCGCTATAAGCTTGGTGATGATTTTATAGACCACATTACAAAGTGCAATGGGCCTATACTCATCGAGCTGAATAGGCTGCTCCTTCTTCAGAATCAGAACAAGAAAAGTAGCATTTAGAGCTTTGAGCATTTCCTTATTAGTGTACGACTCCTGTATGATAGCCATTAGGTCCTGCTTGATGATGCTCCAAAAGCTCTGAAAAAAGTCCACCAGAAACCCATCTGGGCCAGGTGCTTTGCCTCTCTTCATGCTGAAAACAACCTCCTCCACCTCTGCCATCCCAATGGGCTTCATGAGGCAATCATTCATATCCGCACTCACCACCTGGGGAATGCAAGAAAGGACAGCCGATTCTACTTCATCAGCAGGAGCCAAATCATCAGCAAAGAGAGCCAAAAAGAAGCTAACAGCTTCCTCACTGATAGCTTGAGAAGAAGTCACCCGCCTCCCATCCTGGGCAACAAGAGAAGTAATAACATTTCTATTTCTCCGTGCTTGAACCGACTTATGAAAAAAAGCCGTATTCTTATCACCTTCTTGCAGCCAGTCAATCCGTGCCTTTTGCTTCCAATAAATTTCTTCACGTAATTCCCATTCCTCCAGGGAGCTGGCAGCTCTAGCCTCCTCCTGACTCAGCATTTTTAAGAGACCAGAGTCTCTAATTTGCCTTGTGATTGCAGCCAGCTCATCCTGTGCCCTCTTCCTCATGCCATGTAAATTACCGAAACAATTTCTATTCCAAATCTGCAATTTTCTCTTGACATACTGCAGTTTTTTTTGGAAGGAATACATAGCGGTACCGTGAGCTGGTGCCCCCTGTCTCCACCACAGTTCAATGCACTCCTGGAGAGAAGAGTCACGGAGCCACATCAGCTGAAACTTAAAGGGGGGTTTTTTAGGTCCCTCAATAAGATTTATGGAGAGCCTGATGGGCCAATGGTCCGACCCATTCCAATCCAAGATATCCGAGGTGAGAGAGAAGGCACTAGACCTCCAGAAATAGGAAACAAGAAATCTATCTAGACGCTCCAAAATGGTAGCAGAACCTAATCTTCTGTTGCTCCAGGTAAACATTCCATTGGAGGGTCTAACATCAGAGAGGCGCAGAGTCTCAACATTATTGCGAAGGCACTCGGTAGAGGGACCCAGCCGGGACAACCCACCTCTTTTCTCCTCCAAATTCATAACAGCATTAAAGTCTCCCATAACAATCCATGGTAAGAACGGATGGCAGCTACGAACATATCGAATATGTTCCCAAAGCAGAAGTTGTCCATCTATGTCAACCGGCGCATAGACATTAGTGACAAGAATCAATTCCCCGGTGTCAAGAGATGAGGCAACCATGGAGAGGGCAGAAATGCAGGTGAACCAATGAAGGGGCAATATCTTTCTCGGGTCCCAGCAAGTAGCTAAACCCCCAGAGCTTCCCAACGCTCCCACACCTTGATAATGGCCAAAACACCAAATTTTTGGCAAACAAGCAAACAGTAAATCAATTGACACTTTCATTTCCTGGATACACAGGATATCCGGAGTATGATCCAACACCAATCTTCGAACAGCCTTTTGTCTGGGGCAGCTGTTCAAACCCCTCACATTCCAAGATAAGACAATCATTGGGGAACATGGGGGAAATGTTCATCTAAGGTTTTAACAACCCCTGATTCCACCAGTAAATCACCAGTAAGCTTGATCTTTTCTAAATCCTTTCTTCGCCCTGCCTTAGAGAGAGTAGAGGAGTTAGCTCTCTTAAAAGGCCTCTGCGCCAAGCCAAGCGTAGAAGGAGTACCCTTGTCCTTCCTACCAGCATCAACTTCCTTGACAAGGTCAGCCCATTTCACTTCCTTATCAAGGTTTACAGTCTCTGTCTCAATTGCACCTTCAGTCAGCCCCAACGAGTGCTCTAGAGACGGTAATGTCATCATATCCTGATCCACAATAGGCACAGAAACTTGCTGGTCCGTTTCAAGAGCTTCTCCCTGTTCTTCATCCGAAAAGCCATCCTCAATGGCCATACTATCTAGTGCCTCAAACCTGTTGAATCCCATGTCCAATTGCCTATCTATATTTTTGCACTTCTGACCACCACCTCTCATACGTCTCCTCACTGTTGTGAACCCCTCCGAATCTGTACCAGCATGATCAGCAGAGCTTTGCGCAAATCTATCATTGCCAGCTGGATATTTCCCTTTGACAGCTCTATCAGATAGCATTTTTTCATGAACCGAGTTAATCTGTCTACCTTTTCCTTTTCCAGTGGCTGCATTCTTTGGTGTGGAAGAGTCATGATTAATCCCACTGTCTTTGGCTGCTTGTGGACACTGTCTATGCAGATGGCCATATGTATGACAAATTTGGCATCTAAAAGGGATAGCCTCATAATCAATCTGCTGGATCCAGGACGAGGAGGCCATACAAATCTCCATGGAATCCGGCAAAGGATTATTTAAATCAATGTCAACACACACACGAGCGTAAGAAATTACCTTTTTGTCCAATGATTGATGGGCAATAGCTGTCGGTGTTCCAAGCGTGGCCGCAATCTGCCTGAGAATATCCTCCCTCCAAAACTCCAAAGGGAGCCATGGAAAATGGACCCAGACCGGCACACAAGCAGGTAATTCATCAGCTAAGTTGAAACCCGAATGCCAGGGTTTAAGAAAAAGCCCCACATGGTCATAGAAGTAAGGGCCCCCCTCAAAGACACAGTTCCGGTCTGCAACTGAGGAAAAATTGACTAAAAAATAGCTGTTTCCAGCTAACATAATGTCGAATTCTCCTTCAATATGCCAAGACCTGTGAATCTAGGCATCTAAGGCAGCCAATGAAATTCTTATACCCAGGAATTTACAAATAAGAGTGTGGACAGAAAGGTACTCAACATCATCTTTCACAGCTTCAGGGGATATGACCACCACTGGTCTATCCTGACTTCTCAAAAGACAACCATTAACCTTAATGAGCTTTGAACGCTCATTTATATGGGGAGGTTCTGAGTTGCTAGAGTACGCCCCAGGTAGAGATCCTTCCTTCCTGGGGCTAGTCGGCGGCCTGTTCACTCCTACGCCACTCCCAGCCTGCGCTCCCGCCATCGCCTCCATCTCCACTTTCCAAAACCTTGACATATATTTACCATGCATGCCTTTCACTAATAAATATGGTCTAAACATGCCATTATCTCACTACTACATACTACCTCATGATTTTGATCCTTTAATTTTGTTTTTACACATATATAGGAATCTCACTCTCTATTTAAAACCTACTTACTATCCTACATATACATTCCCAAATGCTTATTTTAGTCCACATGTACATAGGTAGGTAATGTTAGATTGGGTTAGTATTGTAAGTTGATAATAACCTAAGCCTAATGACACTGACCCTTTTCTAATAATGACTACTTATTAAAATAAAATATATCTTTAGGGTCAACCCATCTTCTTAGTGCATCAATAATGTAATAAATTATGCAATTGGACTCGTGTGTGTGTATACACACACACACACACACACACACACACACACACACACACACACACACACACACACACACACACACACACACACACACACACACACACACACACACACACACACACACACACACACACACACACACACACATCAAGGTCTCACTCAATATGGGATGTGGCACTTATATGGTACACATATATACACTGGATTAAATGTACTTTTTTATTACTAAATTAAAAATTAGTCTCTAAGATTATTCATAAGCCAAGTATGAATTATATTAAATCCAAGTCAAAGAAATCATTGTCAAGTTTCAAATACAAATCATTAGATGCATTCATATAAAAAAGGATCACAATTCCATAATCACATTAGGTGGAAGAAAGACATGTGCCTTGATTTCCTTCCTTTGAGTATCAAATACATATGCAATGGTAAATCATCAAAAATGGGTGCTTGGGGTCAAATCAACCCATTACACTTTCTATGGTATTTTAGGTTATATCCCTTATGAGAACACTAGGGGTTTTATGGTGATGGAGGTTGATTTCTAGAGTTACGAGCATAATTAGGATTCAACATCACACATACAAAACTTTTAGAGAAAAGAAAAGGTGACCATATGGTCATAGGTGCATATTTTATCATAATTTACTACCAATTACTTAAGGTTATATCAACAATTGATACTAACCCAAAGCTAATAGAATTTACCCTATAAAAACATAAATACAATGCCAGAACATTATGAATCAGAAGTATACATTAGTCCTTTTTCACTGCTAGAACAAATTCATAGTTAGACAATCAACCAAAAAAATATAAGTATTCATCCCTTTGTTTTACTTAATATATTTAACATATGCCAATTGACAAATCATTGCAATATATTTCAATATTTTACATTTATATTCTTTTTTAAATTCCATATCTATCTATTTTAATTAATATAATATTTTATATATTATCAAGGTTTAAACAAAAAGGGTAAAACATATTAGTGAACCCATAGATTAATTAAAGCATACCGAACTCTAGGTATCCCTTTGGGTTTCACCCTTCTATGGTTTTAGTTTTAGCCTTAAAGATTTTATTTTCAAACCTAATTTTTAATTATTCACTAATATTATAAATTACTCATGGCTATAGTAAATGAACATTATTGGTTCATGCAAGTCATGAATATACTCTTTTCTTATTGTTATAATTGGATATTGCATCTCATTTGGATAAATTATAAGAAAATTGGGTTATAAATAGGCACACAAATAAACTTAACATACCTTGTACACAATGTGTTCAAAATTTAAAATGTCTTTATATATATATATATATGTGTGTGTGTGTGTGTGTGTGTGTATGTATGTATGTATGTATGTATATATGTATATGTATATATATGTGTGTATGTGTGTGTGTGTGTGTGTGTGTGTGTGTGTGTGTGTGTGTGTGTGTGTGTGTGTGTGTGTGTGTGTGTGTGTGTGTGTGTGTGTGTGTGTGTGTGTGTGTGTGTGTGTGTGTGTGTGTGTGTGTGTGTGTGTGTGTGTGTGTGTGTATATATGTATGTATATATATATATATATGTATATACATATATATATATACATATATATATATATATACATATACATATATATATATATATATATATATATATATATACATATATATATATATATATATATATATATATATATATATATATAAAACATAGAGTGATGGTTGGTTAGGCATATATTATGGATGAGAGTTATTGTTATACTAATAGAATTAGGCTAGTACTCTTAATTAAAAGAGGTAGCTATGTTACTTAAAATTAATTTGTGTTAATTTATTTCTAAGATTTTATAAATTTATTATAAATGTATTTTGGTTGTTTATCTTATGTTAGATAACATGGCTATGGACCCTATCCATTAATTTAATAGGGAGGTCGTTAGGGTTGAGGTGGGAGCTAGTGAGGTCCTTTGGTTTGTAATACTAGAACCTTAACCCTTTTCATTGTGATACTATGGACTATTTCATCTAATATAAGCTAAACACCAATATTAGATGTAGGATGGTAACTCTCAACATTCTAGAAACTAAGGGGAGGAATAGGATGAGTCATGCATGCTCCTTATTGTCTAGTAGTTAAATAATGTTGAATATTAAGGCATTTTAAATTATGAACACATTGTGTACAAGTTATGTTAAGTTTATTTGTGTGCCTATTTATAACCAAATTTTCTTATAATTTATCCAAATGAGATACAATATCCAATTATAACAATAAGAAAAGAGTATCATCATGACTTGCATGAACTAATAATGTTCATTTATTATAGCCATGAGTAATTTATAATTTTAGTGAATAATCATAAATTAGGTTTCAAAATAAAATATTAAGGATAAAACTAAAACCATAAAAGGATGAAACCCACAAGGATACCTAGATTTTGGTATGATTTGATTAATCTCTCTCTCTCTCTCTCTCTCTCTCTCTCTCTCTCTCTCTCTCTCCCCCTATATATAATATATATATATATATGAGATGATACTAGGGTTAGCTTTCAGTGTTTCAGAGTATCTACAAAAAGAATAAGATAAAACTATTATTAGCATAAGATAATTAAGTATTTACTTAATCAATAATATTCTCTAATAATAGATTGTGGATAAGTATGAACCAATTAGTACCTGCCCATAAGTTACAAATAAATAATATAAATTCATATTAAAACCATACAGTAGTGTATCAATAATTAACTACACTAACCCCCACCCTCAAGATGTAATATAATAAAGGGAAGAATGGAGGAATTATTAAACTATCCCCCCTTGATGATACCTTCCTTCACTCTCAATTTTTTCCCAAGTTAAAAAATATGGTCTCAAGTAAGGGTTTTATGAAGATGTTTATAACTTGATCATATCTTTGGATTTTTTTAAATCAATGACCTTATCTTATACCAATTTCAAAAAAAAATCATGTGTATCTCAATGTGATTTATGAACTGGTGCTCCAATGGGTTACTAAATATGTTGATAACATTCTTATTATCACACCAAAGTAGTGTAGTTTGGGTTTTTGGACATCCAAATTCTAAAATCAAGTATCAAATCCAAAATAACCTATGATCAATAGTCATAAATACACTATAGTTATATTTCATAGTAGATAAATAAATGACAATTTAATTTTTTTAGGACAAATTCATATCACCTACCCTAAGATTATAGATGTATCTTATAGTTGAGTTTTGATCATATGGATCTCCTTCATAATCACTATCTATGTAGCTGATAACTATTATGTTCCCAATAGAAGTGTAACCATAAATTGAGGCTTTTCATCTTAAATTTTACTCAATCCCATATTTAGTAGTAGCATAAAGATACCTTAGAATAGATTTCTTATATTTAAAATGGATTTCATGAGGGTTTTGAAAGTAGAGTGATATAAAGTTCACAAAAAATAAAAGATCAAGATGAGTATGAGTCAAGTATAGAATAATTCCAACCAATTTATCATAGAGTATACCATTAACTAAATCATAAGAATAATTGGTGGAAAGCTTGACTCAATATTAATAAGGAGTGAGTGTAGACTTGTAGTCTTTCATGTTAAAGTGGTTGAGTATGTCTTGAGACTAATTGCATTAATTAATAAAAATTCCATTCTCCGACTGTAAAATTTAAAAAGAAAGAAAAAAATATAACAATCCCAAGTTTTTATTCTCAAAAGACTTCATTATTTAAAATTTTAAATCATGAATATTATTTGTGGAACTCCCTCTGATGATTAAGTCATTGACAAAGTAGACTAAAATCAACATTTTCCCTTCTAGTTTCTTAGTCTAGACTATGGGGTAAGAAATACTCCATATAAATATATATTTTATTGATAACATGTTGATATTCTCATACCAATTTTTAGAATCATGTTTCAATATATACAAGAATTTTTTCAATCTACACACAAATATGAAGTTAAAATTGCTTATAGACTTGAGAGGTTGGACATGTATATTTCTTCCTAAAAGTAACCATGAAAGTAGGCACTTTTGATGTCAATTTTATGGACTTCTCATCCTTGAGTTGTAGATAATGAGATTAATACCATAATGTAATTTGTATCTACAACTAGATTAAATATTTAATGGTAGTTAACACTTTAAACTTGTTAAAACCATTTATTTACAATTATTTCTTTGTATCTTATTGGTGTGAAAAATTATTAGGAGGATAAATCATCGTATTCACATTAATCCTTTCTAAAAATCCCTTTTCATACTTTCAAGTGGATATATCTTTATTTAAAACCAATAATCTTACTGAAAAGGACATATTTACAAGAAAAATTTGTAAAACATGGGGTGGTAATTTTAACCTGAAAGTATGAAAAGGGATTTTTAGAAAGGATTGTAGAGAGAAGGAAAGGAATGGAATGTTCTTAGATGAATTTTTTTTCAAGTTGAACACTAAGAATAAATTAAAATATTAGAGGGAAATTTAAAATTAAGGGGGAAATATATCTCATTCAATGGGTCAAAAATACATATTCAAATTCTTAAGAATATGAAACATATGCTATAAAATTACCTAGCCCTAATAACAACGATGAGTAACTCTTTGTATTTAATAACATAAATAATAAATTTATCACTTTTATTCCCATAAAGATTTCAATTATATATTCAAAATATACATCATAATTCCAAATTAAAATTTTAACCTAATTTATTGGCGTTAATGGTTTAAAGATGATAGTAATAGCAATGAGAATCAAATACATCAAATTAATCAGAAAAAGGACATAATACAAAAGAGATACTAACATAAATTTTAAAAACATATTTTTGTATCGATATTCTTGGAGTATAATATAAAATCTCCCTTTACAAATATTTATACAAAATCCTTCTATTTTTAATTTTTATTATGAGGGCCTAACTTGTAATTATAGGCCAAAATGGGTGGTTATGGTGTAAAACCACCCTTTTTTCCTTTTTACAGAGTTACAAAAACATGAATGAGAAATTAAAACTTGAAAGGGTGTAAAAGTGTTTTGAGCACTTGACACTACATAAAAAAACATTTAATGGTTTTAAACTACTTGCAAAAGTATATTATCAATATGCACAAATTGAAAAATCAAGTTGGAAAAATTACAAATGACAATTTTCAAAAGTGACAACACACATTTGTAAGGGGAAATACAAAGCAACAATAAAAATTAGGTGAAAAATAAATATGATAACAAAACATTGGAAAGCTGAGAATAGCTTTAATTTTCTTGTTGCTTTGTTAACAACTCTTTCTCTTTCAAAAAGTCATCATATCTTTAGAGAAACACCCTTATCAAATATTCATCTGGTCCATCCATATACCTGTAAGCAATATTCATCAAGAAGTTTAATTCTCTCATATCCCAAAACTTGTTTTGGAGTTTTTTCACCTTCAAGTCATGATTATTAGCATTGAATTGGTATTTGTATAACTAATGAAGTTTTTCATGATCAAATGTAGATATGGGATTGATAATTCCTTAAACTTGATTTTTAATTTCTTTGATCATATTTTAAACTGAAATAATGTTTCCACCCTAATACCTATCATTAACAAAAGGAAATTTTAACCTTTTAACCTAAGTATCAATCTTCATCATCATGTCACTTCCAGTATACTTTTCACTATTGAATTTTTGAGGGAACTCTTGAAGTGATTGAATTATAAATTTTGTGGCCTAGAAAAATTCAATCTATTAAATAACTTCTTATTTATTGATGATTCCTTTTTAATAAGGTCAATAGATGGTAAATTTGAGTGTTCAATGAACTTAGGGATGAAATCCTCCTAGTTCTATTTTTATTCTATGTACCCACTTTATTTTGTTGATACCTATTCACATTATGAATGAACTTTAGAGACCATTGTTGTCATAGTGAGAATTATTGTGGTTCCTTGATCAATGATATTATTGATCCAATCTTTCATTGCATTGCCCATTTGGCCTACCTCTTTCACTTTATCTAACATTTCAATGTGAAGACTTGATGAATAAATTATTGGTTGAATTGGTTTGATCAACCTCTTTATCACTGAATTCAACTATTCCACTTTTTATTTTAACTCATCTTTTGTTGTTTTATCCTTATCCATTTTATCAAAAATGGTGCCAATTACTAATTATATATCTCCCTTAATTCCTTCTATATTAGAATTTCTAAAATGAACTTTGGATACCTAATAGTCTTCAACTTTGATTTCTAATTTATTATTTTTAACTACAAGAATTGCCACTTCTACATATTAATCTACTTTTTTGTTTATTAACATCTTTGAGATGGTTATTGATTTATTTGATATTTTTGAAAAAGGTATTGGGATTTTCAAAGTCCCAAAGTTAATCTCCTTAGGTTCAATAACTTTTCTTATTTATTTTATGACCATGGACAACCAATGTAATGTTGTTGTGTTCAAAGAAGGAAGTGGGGAATAATCTATGACTTGTTAGTCTAACATTTCTAGGGTAGAAAAAGGTGTCTTTTAAATTGTGGAACCTCAAAAATATGCTTCTCCTTATTCTTATTTTCTAACTATGTCAATTGGAGTTTTTGGAGAGGATATAATAGGCAATTTAGGATTTGAGGGAAAAGAGGAATAAACATGAGTGATCTCGTATAGTGGTAAAAAAGATGATATAGGAAGAAACATGAAAATTGAAGTAAGGAATTATTGGGTTGTAATCTCTAACATATATTGAGAATTTTAGAAACTATCAACAATAATTTCTTGAGAATTTGAAGGATTAGGAGAAGAGGAGATATTTTAACCTAACCTCTTTATCTTGAGCTTAAGAACCCTTCATGGTGGAATGGCCTATTGAATGGATTTAGGTTCTTGTGCTTCCTCTATCATCAGGGGTTCTCCACTTGGACCTACTTCATTTACTTTCTCTAATTCATCATGTTTTTATTTGTAGAATCTACTAAATTCATCTTCCCTGGGAGGTGTAGGGAAATCAATGTTTCCAACATCTACTCCTTTACTCCTTAACAATTTAAGAGTCCTTTCAAACCCTACCCTTGTTTTAATTCTAAGAGAAGTATATTTTTTATTATCTCAATGGACTCTAGGTAGTGGTTTCATTATGATTTTTTATTTTTCAAAGATAGGATCCAATGTGACCTCATCATCCACCAACTACTTTGACACTTTCATTATGCCAAATTTGATTATCTGCTTCATTGTAAACCATGAATAGACTCAAATTATAACCATTTTCTCATCATTACAATCCATCTAGTAATCCTCAAAGTGTAATAGATGTTGGAATGAAGTCATAAGGTTATGTTCAATTAAGCCTCTTATATCTAATAAAAATATACTCTCAAAATTCTTGAGATTATGATGAGTCATATATTTCTCCACTGATTTGGTTTTATTGATAATGGATAAGTATACCTACCAATGAAAATTGGAAATTTGACTCTTTTCCTATGTTAACCTATCAAAAAATTATATGTTTCAACAAGTTGTCTCACCAGTTACATCAATACCCACTTATCATTGACATATCATAGAAGCATATAAGGAGTAATTTTGTAGTCATTAATTCTCAAATGACTAAAATTCAAGAATTATATGAACCAATTTTCTCATCTAGATATTTCTATGGTGGACTTAATGATATCTTCATGTTGAAAATTTCTTTCTATAATAATTGAGTGATAAAATTAATGACATACTCATTCACCCTTTTGAAATGTTGGGTTCTTTCTTTCAATGCTAGTTGGGGATAAAAGTCATATAATTTTGTCTTCCTAAATTCATCCATTATATGCAATCTATCAAACTATGTTAGACTAGTAACATCATAGGCAAGATAGGAAGTCATATAAAACTTTGATGTAACCTTCACTTCCATTAGCTATTTATGGATTGCATTGCTAATTAGTTTATCCTAATTGTGATATTTCCTATTATTGTGAATGATCCAAATTAACTTGTACATCCATGTCTAAATTTTTGTTATTATTGGGATCCCCAGTATTCTATGTAATAGTTTTATTATGCCATTTATTTCATTCTTGAGATTATATCTCACAAGATTCTTTAGGAGTCATGTATAAGAATGGTTTGGTTTGGTCAACCACCCACTGTTGACATATTTAGCACATGAGACATTATTATAATCCCAAAAAATTTGAGAAGATTCATGAGTCAAATACAAAAAAAGATTCTTGATCCAAAAGACACAACATATTATCTGTGTTATGGAATGAAACTTGCCACCAAATCACCCTATGAATCTCTCATTTCATTCATCTCTAAATTATAGTGCTCTATCATGACCAAGACCAATTCAATATATTGCATTTAAATAAAAAATGTTGTGTCCTGTGTTAATCCATTATAAAAAATTCTCTAACTAAAGTTAATTTTATGTACCACATTCATTCTATCTCAAAATTTATCTAAGTCAATATGACCTAGATCAACTTTTGTAATATTTTCCATGTTGTATTCCAATGATGAGATAGGTGTCACACCCTAAAACTAGTATTTCATGATTGTTTTGTCTTTTCTTAGAATTACATTTTCTAGAGTAGAGGATGAAGACATCAAAATTTATGAGAAAACTAACAATTGAGATATATTTTCATAATGGTAGTTTATTTGCAAAATTTACAAATGAAATAACTTCAATCCAAAATAAGTTATTTAAATCACACCAAAAAGTTGTATTCATAATTTTGCCTATGAAAATTGTTCTAGTGATTTTTAAATATCCCATATGAATTTCAACTTCTTGCTCAACCACATTTATTTATTTCAAAATTTTCCATATTCAATCACCTTGTAATGATATTTGACAGACTCTCCTAGAAAATGTAAATGATTTGAAAAAAAAAATTTAAATTTATTTTTCAATTTTAAAATTTTAAATGCTCTTTTTAAATTGGGCCAAAACATAAAAAATTTATTACCAATAGGTTTTCTCAAAATTTTCAAACCTCTAATGTGACATGGAAATGTATGGAATTTTTGAAAATTTAAGAAAAATCAAATAAAAATATAGTCTTTTATTTATTTTTATTTTTTTAAACCCTCAATGTGTATGGGCCATACAGTCTCTTAATATGAAAAAAAGAAACCAAAATTTATCAAAAACTGATCTTTTATGACTGCACTCATCTCATGAGGTGTATGAACTTGTCTTGGCATTAAAAAAAAAAATCTCTTTCATTTATTTTTAGACTTTTTACTCTCACTTAGGAGTTATATGGCTGGGTATTTGAATCATTTTTTTTGGGACATACTCTTGGTAGGATAAAATAAGAAAATGAAATAAAAAATCCCCTTTACTTACTTTATATATTTTTGTCTGGTGTTTCAAAGAAAACTTGTAAAATCATTTGGAACTTGTGCATGCTTGAGCATATTAGTAATGACTTCAAAAAATTTAGGAGAGATGAAGTTTTATTTTTGCACAATTGTAGGTAAGAAATAATGGAAATTTAAATGTGGAGGTTTTCATTTACGTGACTCAAAGAAGTGTAAATCAAAATTTCATGACTTAAGGAAGTTCAAAATAAAATATCATGACTTGTGAAAGTGTAAAATGAACTTACATAGCTCAGGGAAATGTAAAATGAATTTTCATAGATGGGGGTATTGATTATAATTCATCATTATTTACACAATCTCAAATCAACAACATAACCATCAAAAGATTCCTAATTTACAATGGTTTAGGGCTTAATA
The DNA here is from genome assembly GCA_037957365.1 of Torreya grandis. Classification (NCBI taxonomy): domain Eukaryota; kingdom Viridiplantae; phylum Streptophyta; class Pinopsida; order Cupressales; family Taxaceae; genus Torreya; species Torreya grandis. The sequence goes on along the minus strand of JARHVA010007920.1, from coordinate 42,462 downwards.
TTTTCAATCTCATGTTTCTTTAAACAATGAGCATAAACATGGCATACATTCAAAAAATACAAGAATATCAAAGAGTTTGATTATGTGCCACACCAAGCTTTGGGTCTATCACATTGGATATAATAATGGGACCAAAAATCCAATCTATATAGTTTAAGGTAATGCCTATTCATTTGCATTCTAATTTGTTATTAGGTAGGCTATGAATACATACTATGGAGGGTGTACCTTCTCCCTTACATTGATGTTTGAAGTTTATCCATGATGGATATTTATACACTTATCTAATTGATAATCAAACATTCAAATATGTTAAGGTTACAGAACCTACTAATCATATTTTATCACCACTGGGGGCACCCTAACCTACTATAGTGTCACCACCACAAATAATTTCCATAGATTCGATGCATGCATATGATATTGATGAGTCTAGTACATATAATCGTTAACCACCATACAAAAATACCTCCATAATATAGAGATAACTACCTAAGGAAGATAATGAGGAACATATGGAGCAATTACCTTTATTTATAATTTTAGAGGATACAAAAGATTTCTACATAATTAATGTTGATACTGATTTAGAGGCTAGTTTAGATGAAGACACAAATGCAATTCCAATGAATATTTATAATTATTTATGTAGTTTAAATTTCACAATAATGGGCCCAAGAGAATACCAGGATGATTATAAGGTAATCATGCCAATACATATAGAAAAAAATGTGGTCATTATTAACACAGACAAGGGAAAGAACATTTGTTATTAGTTAGAAACTATCCCACATATAAGTTTTATACCATTCTCATATTTAATAAAAAATATCATATATGTGTATATTGAACCAATTATTTAAATACAAACCATCATCACACAAGATATACCACATGTTATGTTATAGATGTTACTTGATAGGGGATTGATGGAATTCCCAACTAGTATGCCACAAATCCATCATCTAATTATCAAATTAGGATGGTAAGCCTTTTATAATTTTCACAATCACATGACATGATATAGATACATTCTCAACATTACAAAAGAAGCTTGGTAAGTATAAGGCTAATGGAACTATACAAATTATACAGCCTCCACCTAAGACAACTAAGGCCCCACAAAACATTTATGCACACATAAGCCATAAACATTTTAGGAATAATTATTTGACTATTTAGGTTTTCATTAAGAATAAATATTGACAACAAAACCATAAATGAGTACTTATATCCAAATACATGCACCTTTGCATTCTTAAAACATATAGGGCATGACCATGGTGAGTTACAACATGTCATATTTTGATAAGATTTCATAAGACACACTAAAGTATTAGTTTCACATGGTCCCAAGGTGGTAAACACCCTAATATTAATCATGAACATAGGAAATTAGATAGAGGCTAAATTTGGTAGCACATGATTACAATAAATGGAAGCTATTGTGGATAAAACACAAAGGTGTCTCACATTCATATTCAAACATAATATTATTCGTATTCTCCATTATGGTTTTGATGATAATAATAGATTCCAAAATGACATGCCAAGATCTAATTAAATATATCCTAAAATTAAACATGAAACTTATTACATAGTTGAGCAAAATGATATGAAAATGCACATGATTTAAAATAATGAAAAAGAAAAGGTTATACTTATAGAGCACAAGTGGTAGTATGACCATAATGATGATGATTTATTTGAGTTTGGCTAGATTTAGTACCTGACACTTTATGATCTACCACTAGATCTACCTTTTGATTATCCACATCCATGGAATGTGTTATTTTAGTTTTAGATTGTCATATCATAATTTATATTACATATATGTGCAAAAATATACAAAAAAATTAAAATTTTCTAGAAAATAACAAAATTGGGACCTATGCATGTTTTTATATATTTTTTCATACATCAGCGTAGTTGTGCATAATATTCTATAGTTTTTTTTATCTAGTTTTATATCATACATGCTTCACGAGTGTATATGAATGATTGTAGATTACACATAATATCAGTCCTAGACTTAGTTATAGGTACTTTCACTATTACACATTCAAAAACTACATTTGGATAGAATAATCATGGAGGATAGGAGTACACTACTCTAGTGTCCCTCACCCCATTATTTTCCCAGTCAATCTAGACTATCACCACTCAGTTTTGGATTACACACATGCTCCCTATAACATGTAAATTAGTTAATTGTAGGCATGGTATATACATGTTTTATCCTTCTTTACCCACATTATCTTATTCACAACTTAAATATTTCTATTAGATTACATCTTTCAATATTGCTCAATCACTAACATTATGATATACTATTGTCTAGCTTAGTTACTAATTATACGTCAATTAAAACTTAATTCTTGTTGATCAAATTACATGTCATGTATGCTTTCTATATTATTTTTAATAACTTCATCTATCAAATGCATTCTCTATTTTCTTTGAGGACATTTGAAGATGTCATTTTTGAGTGGATTTAAGCCTTTATATATTTGATTTTATGTATGTGAGGACATTTGAACATGTCCTTGTGTGTGGATTCTATTTGTGTATGTGTAGATTTGAACATGTCCTTCTATGTGGTTCTAAGCCTCCATTATTTTTTTATATGCATGTGAGTGAATTTGGTTATGACATTGTATATGCTTTCTATTCATGTGAGTGACATTTGAACATGTCCCTTGTATGTGGCCACTTGGCCTTCTATTGAGTTTTATGTGTTGTGTTTGATTCTTTGATTGTGTACATCATGGCCATGACAAATTAATTTATTCTTTACTCAAATTTAAATACCATGACGAACATCATGCATTCACCTAGTCCCTTTAATTCCATGATGGATATCATGCATTCCTTCATAAATAGTTATATTCAACATTATATACTTAGTTTAAGAATTTGTTAGAGGTACAATCACTAAGAGGGGGTGAATTATTGAGCCTAGATAATCCAAATTCAATTTCAATCCTTTTAGAATATTTATCAATTACCCCAAACATTTCATGAATCATACATATCATTCATAATAAAGAACAAGAGAGGCAATGCAAGATCATACACATAACACATGACATATGTGGGAAATCCTATTGGGGGAGAAAACCCATTGGTACATGCAATTAGAATATTGTCCTATAATAACAAGAACCAATTTAGACCAGCTAAAACTGATCAAGGACCTAAAATACCTTATTTAATGAGACTATAATCCCACAAGGTGCTACAACACCTATCTAGCTGAGCAACCACAACAACTAGATTTTTAGCAAGTTTCACCTTGTAAGGAGGATACATCCCCATAGATGTTGAGTATCCATAATAAAACCTATGAACATAACATCTCATAAACACTAATTTCTTGTCAATCTAATGGATATGTAAAGTACATCAACTATTTTCAACTCTACACACTCAATGTATCTAAAGCCACCTTTTGGATAACTCTTCACTCCTTTGTAATAATTAAGTCACCATATCAATAGCATGACCAAATGGTCATACACATAGTCCTAAATCTTATCTAATCATCAAATAATCTAATGGGCACTCTCCCTCTCCTTTTCTCCACAACTCTCACATACATACATCTCTTTCACCTCTAGAAACCATCTTCTTTAGTTTCACTATATATAGAGCCTTCATGAATATCAACATCTTGGTCAGCCATTAGACATGCCTTAAAATTTAAGGCTTATAAAATATGAATCCAAAACTCAATAACATCCTCAAAATGTTGGCCATAGAATCCATGGGTCACCCTTAAGCAACTACACCTTTCAATTAGGACCTTGTAACCTTTATAGGTCTCATGGAGACCTATTTACCCATTTAACACTTCATCAAGAAAAAAAATAACACATGAACACTTAAAAATACATGAGTCCATGAAACATGATCTATATTTCCTTCTTAATTGTCCATATCCATCACATCACCCTTCTGTTTAACACTCAATTAGCTCAAACACCTTTTTGTATACACAATCATTGTGAATGAAAACATAGTTGAATTTTCACCCTTTGATCATACTAAATATTATTTTTTAAACCATAATAATTCACATTTATGGTATTCATGTATTCTAAAACACACTCTAATAGCTAGGTCACCTTTAAACATTGAGATACCAACAAGCACAACTAAATTACCCTTCTCAGGTTACTTGTAGAGCAAACATGAAAGCACAATCAAATTTGAAAATTAATAAATTTTAATTTATACAATTTAAAACCTTAAAATATATATTTATATATTAACCTTTTATTCTTATACAATTTCACTTTTTACACCATGAGCAAATTTTGCTTATATCAAAAGATATGGACCAAAAACTAGACACTGGTCTTTCCTTTGTTAAACTAAAATATTTAAATTCGAACAATCATAGTTAAACTTCAAACACTATGATATCATCTCATGTCTTCACATATTATATTAATCACATAATTCATATATTATTTTAATTATCTTAGTCTTTAACAATGTTAAATAAATATCACTTTGACCACTTTGACTTGATGTGTACCATCGATCTCAATCACATGATTAAATGTAAATTGTTAGATCCTTATCCTTTACCTTTACTCAAAATTAAACCTCAAAAACTTATTACCATATATTTAATTTATAACATATTGGATAAAATGTGATCTATTGATCTCCTTGAAAGTTTCTTGAACTTTACCTTTTGTAAAATTGACTAAGTATGGAGACCATTACAATCTATCTATAAGGCTAACTTTACACATGCATATCTTTTGATGCGCTTCATTACATGACTTGAAACTTATCAAAAATCAACTAGGAATAAATATAAAGAAACCCATATGATAAAATAATTATGAAACTTCCACATGTGAAAAATATTACTACATCAAAATGCCTACTCAGTTTTTACTGACACATGCAAATTTGGCTGAGTATGGGAAAACACTATCAAATTGCCTAGGAGCCCAACTTTGTACTTAAATATATTTTGTTGTGCTTAGTTTAATGACCTGATAATTATCACATAATATATTATCTCATAATTTAATTCATCCATATATCAATATTCTCTTGAAACTTTCATACATGTGAGATATGACATCACCAAATTAATTACTCGGCTCTGTTTGAACATAGAAAACACTATCAAAATGCCTGGGAGCCCAAATTTTCACACACATATATTTGTATGTTCTTAATTTCATGACTTGAAACTTTGACCATATAAAATTGGGACTAATTTTATCATAACCATATGACCAAATCTTCCTGACTCATCCACATGTGGCAATTATGACATCATCAAACTACCTATTCAAATTTTTTGCCATTAGACACAAAATGTCTAATGAAAACTATGGACTACCATATGAATTAAAATTATTAACAAAATACATAAATGTATCCCTTACCTTTGATATTACGTATTTCATAATATCAATTCTTCATACTTATCCTTAATCATCTCTAAATAGTTAAACTCTAAATATCAACCAAGCCTACTTCAAGCATACTAGGACAAGCACATTGCACACTTTAACATTGTCACTTGAATATCAAGGAACTTAATTCAATCACTTGGACACCTCCATTATAGCACCATTAAATAATTGAAAACTCTCTAAAACTCTCCCCCTTTATCATTAATTTCAATAACCATCATATAGCAAAATACATCTCACCTTCCTTTTCTCTCTTCAAACACTCCCACAATAGGAACTTTCTCCCCCTTTGACAAAATGAAAAAGTGGGAAAAAAATAATCCTAAGTAATTTAAAAGTCAATAAAATTTTTATATGGACTCTCCTTAATATTTCTAAGTAATTTCACCTCTTGAGCATCTTTAGATCTCCACACACCATGAAGAACCGCAATACACGCTTAATAGATTTATCTCTCAAACCAACTCAAGGACTAGCAAGAAATTTTCATGACACTAAAAAAATAGAAAACATGATCTAAACAAATATTTATAACTCACCTTGAAATACTCATTCCTCTTTATTTTGGAGAGACTAAAAAAAAAAATATCAAATCTTCACATTAGGTCTGTTTAGACTCCTTGTAGCCCATCTTGGAACTTGCAGAACCCACAAATTTTATTAGATGCACAATCAAGACATGAAAACTCATATATGTATCACTAACATATTTCCCCTCAATCACACTAACTTTCATTACCTATCTCATCCTTTGTAGTATAATTCTTTCACAAACCTACTAACTAATTAGGCCTCTATTTTGACAAAAACTTGAATAAATTGAAATACACAATCCTTGAAATCTATGTGAAGATTTATTTGACAACCCATTTGGACCATTCAACCTATTATTAATCCTTATATATAAACTCATAATGAAAACCACTTTTCTATTAGATTCCAAAACCTTATAATCTCAAAACAAACAAGGTCAACAAACCTCCTTCTAGTCAACACCCTCCTCTAAAACTTATTACACACCTAAAGACAACCATCACACACTTATGGATCAAAATTTGAGCCTCCATACCTTTTGTAACTTTTAATTCCTATAATACATTTTAGGCTTACTTTCCCTTAAGCCAAAACTAAGAAAACTAAGAGCAATCAAGAATATCAATTGTCACAAACATGATCATCAAGACACAAAACTACCTGGAATAAATCATAATTAAGTACATAGACATTTTTTAAACATCAAAATATTTTTGAAATTTCATCAATCTCATTAGGCCACTTGAAAACACCCATTTTTACCCTATAATCAATTCATACAAAATAACACTTGCTTTTCCATTGAAAGGAGTCTCTTAAGAAGCATAAACAAAGACACCCTACTTCACAATGAACTAGAATAGTGTGAAACTAGGAGTTTCCCACAACTCCTCAAATTCCTTTTCCTCCTTGCTCATTTGATACTTTTATTTATTATTATTCTTATGCTTAAGATAATAAACATGATCAACCAATACAATATTCTCCTTTTCTTCTAATATTGAATTTATAATACATGCCAACAATAAAGATTCATGACATACAATTTTATCTGAAGAATCTTCCTTACAGTTTAGAACCTCATCACTAGGCACTGATAATTGATATTCTTTGCATGAAACTTGATCAATAATAATATGTTAACTTAGATCAATACTAACCTCAGAACTAGCCTCAACCAGTACCTTAGTCCTCTCCTTGAGCTTGGTCTCTTTATCCATAACATGAGCAAAATATGAGAGTCCTTGACACTCTTTGACTTATGTAGCATTCTCTACCATAGGAAATAGATTACCTAGACTAACACACCCATCATGACTCATACTTACCACCCTTGGTTTTCATGATTTAATTTTCCTTCTTCCTTACACTCTAGGATCTTGATTGAACTCATTTGATTTGATGGCCTTTGGTTACAAAATCTAGCAATGTGACCAATATTATCATAGTTGTAGAAAACCATTCTTTTTGAAGTGGACTCAACTTACCCTACCTAATATGGACAAAATCTTGTAATGTTTCCTCTATCATAACAACTAAGGTAAACTCTTTTTCTTGAAGAAGACTCACATTACCTTACCTTATTTGAACACTACTTAGCAAAGTGTCCCTCATCAAGATAGTTGAAGCACTTAACTTTGTTCACACCTTTGGACTGATGACCCCCATCATATTTCCATGCAAAATCATTTATAATAGGTCTCTTACATTCTCTAGATCTATGGCCAAAATGATTACATGTGTAACTGTAATAATTGAAACTTGCATACCTCATCACATTAGGTTGTCTGATCTAATTTGTCTTTAGTTTTCTAGTACCTTCATTCCTTATCTAATGATTTGTCTTTAAATTTAGTTTTTTTCTTATTTACATTAGTCTTCATCTTGTCTTGAGTTGCATTCTCTAGTTCTTCTTTGTATCCAAGACTAGTTCTACCACTTGCATGCTTTTGATCATTTAGAATATTGTCCTAATCACTTGAGATCTTTTTAAATCTCACAAATGGCTTTAACTTACTATATGTCTTCTCCAACTCAAATTTCAATGACTCATTTTCAATTACATACCTTGAACATTTATCTTCTTTAGCTTTTAGGATTATAGATAGGATTTCCAATTGACAATTGAGATGCTTGACCATATGTTCATGCTCCTTAGTTTCTTCATTCATTTTGTCTTCATACACACTAAATTTATCCTTATAGTCCTTGATTTATGACTTCATCTTATTGTTAATATTTTTCTTAATATTAAATTCTTAAGGGCATTCATCAATTCAGTCTCACAATCCACCTCATCTCTATCAACATCTAAATCACTCCAAGTATACTCCTTTGATATGAGAAACTTATTTCCTCATCCATGAAAAGGGATTAATTTTCAATAGGAACATCATCTTCATAATCATAATTTGAGTCACTGTCTTCATTCTCAGTTGATGATATGCAATCTTTATTGGAGTAGAGACTATTCCTATTATTGAATGACTTCTTCTTGTTATAATTTATAAATCATTTCTCCTTGTGTGTATTTTTTATTTTCATCTTGGTATTCACCATGTTCTTCATCATCATGCTTATGAGGGCACTCTCTAGTAAAATGTCTTATATCTCCATAATTGAAGCATTTGAAGGGTAATTTACCCTTATACTTGTCTAAACATGTTTTCAATTTCTTTTTAAACAAAGAAATAAATTCATCCTCATAAATATTATAAATGTCATCCTCCTTGGGTTTATTACCTTGGAACTTATTCTCAGGCTTCATATCTATCTTGAATGATACTTCCTACTTTGGTGGTATATCATCATTTAATCTCATTTCATAGGTAGTAAGGATGCCATGTAATTCATCCATCTTCAACTTAGAAATATCATGAATTCTATTATAATAGACACTTTTGAATCAAACTTAATAGAAAGAGAACTTAATACCTTTTGAACTACAATAGCCTTTTCAAGGTTCTCTCTAAGACCTCTGATGATGTTCACAATCTCATCAAATCTTTATAGAAAAGATACCACAAAATCTTCTTCCTTCATCTTGAGACTCTCAAATTGTCTTTGGTGAGTCTATAACTTGGCCAATTTAACTTTTGAGTATTCTTCATAAATAGTATTCAATTTATCCCACATTTCCTTGATAGATGTACAATGGATTACCTTGGTGTTTTTAGTCTCTGAAATCCCACAAGTGATAGCATTCATTACCTTAGAATTTTTCTCAAATAAGCTCTTATTTATAACACTAGATAGAGGAATAGTAGGTGCAGAATAACCAACCACAACAAATTGCCAAATTTCAAACCCTAGGGACATGATGTAGGTCCTCATCCTTTCACTCCAAAAAGCATAATTGGATCCATTGAACATTGGTGCTTTATTATTAGAGAAACCTCCACTATGACTACCTATATTATACCTTGGATCACATTTAAGATGTCAATCCTTTATGAAAGGACCTACTCTGATACCAATTTTTAAAGGTATAATCAATGAGATGGGTGGTTAATCAGTGAGCTTAAATAATATAAATTAAATTTCAATCCTTTTAAAATATTAATCAATTACAACAAGAATTTAATGAAACATACATATCATTCATAGCAAGGAATCAAAGAGACAATGTAAGATCAGACACATAGCACATGACATATGTGGGAAACCCTCTTGATGGAAAAAAACCCACTGAAACTTACAATTGAAATACCATACTATAATAACAAGAACCAATTTAGACTATATAAAACTTATCAAGGAACTAAAATCCCTTATTTAGTGAGACTACAATCCCATAAGGTGTTATAACACCTATCTAGTTAAGTAACCACAATAACTAGACTTTTAGCAAGTTTCACCTTGTAAGGAGGCTAGAACCCCATATATTTTTAGTGGCCATAACAACACCTATGAGCATAAAATATCTTGAACACTAATTTCTAGTCAATATTATGGAGATACAAAGTACATCAGCTCTCTTTAACTTTTCACACTCAATACATCCAAAACCACCTTTTGGATCACTCTTCACTCCTCAGTAATAATTCTATCACCATATCAATAACATGACAAAATGGATATACACATAGTCATCAATATACTTATCTCATAAACTCATTTATTGGTCACTTTCCCTCTCCTTCATTTCAAAACTCTCACATGCACACACCTTTTTCACCTCTAGAAACCATCTTTTTTGGTTTCACTATATATAGAGTCTTCATGAATATCAACATCTTAGTCAACCATTAGACATGAATTAACCCTTAATGATTATAACATATGAATCCATAACTCAATAAAATCCTCAAAATTTTATACATACCACATGATCTATAGTTCTTTCTTAAGTGTCCATATCCATCATAACACCCTTCTATTTAACACTCAATTATCTTAAACAACTTTCTGTACACATAATCATTATGAATGAAAACACGATTAAATTTTAACCCTTTAATCATATTACATATGATTTTTCAAACCTTAATAATTCACATAGATGGTCCTCATGGATTATAAAACATAATCCAATAGATAGGTCACTTTTAAACATTGAGATATTAACAAGCACATGTCAATTACCCTTCTCCAGTTACTTGCAGAGTAAACATGAAAACATAGTAAAATTTTAACCTTCATAAATTTGAATATGAATAATTTAAAACATTCAAATATATATTTACTGATTCTCCTTGGAGTCCTTTAAAAATTCAATTTTTACACTATGAGCAAATTCTACCTGTATGAAAAGATATGGCCCAAAAATTAGACATTGGTCTTTCTTTTGTTAAATTTAAATATTTGAATTCAAAAGGTCACAGTTAAAATTCAAACACTATGATATCATCTCATGTCCTCACATATTATATTAATCACATACCATTTTTTTTATTTTAAGGATATTGGTATTTAATGATGTTAAGTAACTGTCACTTTGACCACATTGAATTGATGCACACCATCAATCTCAGTCACATGATTAAATGTGAACTATTAGATCCTTATCCTTTACCTTTTCTCAACATTAAACCTAAAACACTTCTTACCATCTCATTAATTCCTAATATATAGGATTAAATTCACTTATTCAATCTCCTTGAGAGTTTCTCAAACTTTACTTTATGCAAAATTAACTAAGTATGGAGACCATTGCAATCTGCCTGGAAGGCTAACTTTGCACATGTATATCTTTTGATGTGCTTCATTACATGACCTAAAAATTATCTCATAGAAACTAAGCACAAAATTAAATAAACCCATATGATCAACTCATTATAAAACTACAACATGTGTAAAATATGACTACATCAAAATTCCTACTCAGTTTTTCTTGCCACATGAAAATTTGGTTAAGTATGGGAAAACACTGTCAAGTTATCTAGGAGCCCTAATTTACACTTGCATATATTTTTTCATGATTAGTAATATGAAATAATATTTATAATATAATATAGTCTATCATAAATTAATTCATATGTGTATGTGTGTGTGTGTGTGTATATATACATATATATATATATATATGTATATATATATGTATATATATATGTATATATATCTGTATATATGTGTATATATATATATATGTATATATATGTATATATATATATATGTATATATATATGTATATATCTATATATATATATATATATATCAATCTAATCCTAAAAATTTCATACATGTGAGATATGGCATCACCAAACTACTTGACTCTATTTAAACATAGAAAACACTATCAAAATGCCTGGGAGCCCAAATTTTCACACACATATATTTGGCTTAACTTAATTTCATGACTTGAGACTTGGACCATAGGAACTTAGTACTAATGTGATCATAACCATATGACCAACTCCATCTGACTCATCCATACATGGTAATTATGACATCATCAAACTACCTACTTAGTTTTTTTACCATTAGACCCAAAATGTCTAGATAAAAACTATGGAATACCAGATGAATTACACTTATGAAAACAATCACTCAATGCATATTTTACCTATGATATGACCTATTAAAAAATATTAATACTTTATACTCATCCCTAATCATCTCTAAATAGTCAAACTCTGAATATCAACCAACCCTACTTCAAGCATACTAGGACAAACACATTGCACACTTTGTCATTATCACTTAGACTATCAACGTACTTCATTCACTCACCTGGACACCTCCATGACATCACCATGACATCATTGACAACTCTTTAATATAAATATATGAATGCTTCACTATCACATCTATCTAGATACACTTATTATGAATGTATGTTTCCACATGCATCTTATATTATTACTATACTCAGTTTAAATACATGATGATGCCATGATTTTTAAATATTATAAATATTACTCAAATTTAAATTTTTAAATAATAACATCTTATTTCATACATTTTTATTTTGATTTAATTCCTTTTTCATTATCGATAACTCAACTCAAAAGAGGGGGCATTCATAGAAGTTTATCTTAGAGACTAAATTTCCTAGATCAATATACATATAGGATTTAACAGTGATTACATATTTGGCATAATTTTAATCTCAAAAAATACATCAAAATTAATTGTTCAAGAGAATCACATTGGATAAGAGAGAACATCTCTACTGTCCTTCCTAGAGCTATTATCCAAATGCCTAAAAAAGGCATTTTTGGAATTTCTTAGAACCATAGTTTGCTCAAAGAAGTATATGCTAATTTCATAGTCTAAGAATCTAGAATTACTCATTTATGTATTATATTATTAGTTTTTGGATAATCACGCACAACATTTTATAAGTTAACACACAAGTGTGTTCATAATTTACCATTATTTTACTCAATACTAGAATATATATGCCCTAGATATCAGTTGGGGCATATGCACAACACATTTATTCCTCTTTAATTAGTTTTACATCAATTTTATAGATGGAATGGAAAAATAATGTCATTATTCACACTATATACACCACACCCAAATTATTCTTAGTATTTGCACCAATTTTGTGTTAATTTTGCATTAGTTTTGCACTAAAACTGAACCTTATTCTATCTATAGTGGTTGGTTCACTATTTACCCCAATATTTACACCATAATTATTTATTGGAATTTATATAGGGGTTATAATTTTTATCTACGACTCTAGGTATGCAATTATGGAGTTAATCACACTTTGAGTTCTTAATAACACTCTATATGCGAGAAAAAAGTGAAGTTAATCTACAAATCAATCCTAACTCGAAGAAGATAGATCAAGTAACTATACTATTAGAGATATGTAGATAATCAAGGTTAGACCAATATGGATCTAATAAACCTACCTAATGGATATCTTATCATATAATATGGATAAATAAGGTTTCAAAAAATCTAGTCAAACAACACCACACAATAAGCCTCACAAGGTCTAATAATGCAATAATAAAATAAATTTAATATAGTGCTCACAAAAGATTGTGGCATAAATGGGGGATAAAGATAAAAAAATAAACATTCAAAATAAAACTCTACTTAAGTCAATGTAGAGGTAATCCTAAGAAAGGAGAGATAATACATTCATTAGCCAATATTCATGCAAATCTATCTACTAAAATAGAAGAGTAATAGTTAGGAATACTTACCTTGAAGATGAGGTCATCGAGCCTCAACCTCTCCCTTGTCCAATGATGCTTTGTAAGATATTTTTGTGTATTATTAAAGAAGCTAAGGATGGATGAATGACTATAGTATATCCAAGGACATCCTAGTGATTCTCAAGCTTTCATAAGACAAGGGTTCTCCTCTAAGAAGCATGAAACCCTAAGTAATGACTAATTAATTAGAATGGGAGAAATGTAGATTAAAAAAAACAAAATAATGGTTCTATCTATTATAAATGAGGTGAAAGAGGCATATATATATATATATATATATATATATATATATATATATATATATATATATATATATACATACATACATACACACACACACACACACACACACACACACACACACACACACACACACACACACACACACACACACACACACACACACACACACACACACACACACACACACACACACACACACACACACACACACACATATATATATATATCCTAATTTGACCCTAAGCCTTTCCAAAATTTTGTTCAACATAGTCGGTCCATTTTACCTTGTTAGTTGGAAAATAGAGTCATTAGGTCCTAAAATAATTTAGCCTAGTCTGACTCAATCCCATAACATTTATTGTTCCCAGAATTAGGTCGACCCATTTAACTACATTTATAAACTAGTAAAAAAGGTGTTTTGCTTACATAGGGGATATTTGAGGTGGTAAATTTCTTAGAGAATCATGTCAGTTATGTGTCAAAGCTTAGGAAAACATATATGAGGGATTGTTATTGGTTTTAGTTGGTGGTATAGGAAATAAAAATCTTGTGAAGCACTAAATGTTTGTCCACCCCTTTCTTGATGTAAATTTTAAGGCAAGCACTAATATAATTTGATACTTGATATGTTACTAAAATAGAGGAAGCATCAATAATTGATAAATTTTAAAAATATTATGTGTATACATATGCCTCACTCAAAGATCATAATGTGTGACACAGTTATAACATGGGATGGTACTTTAGGAAAAGTACATATAAATTAACAACACCAAGATAAATAAATTATAGTATAAAATAAATAAGATAATTTAAATGAAATAATAGAAAAATACATACCTTTACTTACCTTAGTGTCATAAAGTGAAAAATGATGTGAGAGAAATAGAGAGCCATCCAATGTAAGGAATAGTACCCAAACCTATAACATATGGTAAAATTCATATTTTTTAAAAAATATATGAGGTATGTTGAAATATTATCTATGATTTCATGATTATAGAACATATTTTAGTTTGGAAAAAGATATAGTATAAACATAATTATAATAAAAAATCAAAATCTAGTGGTAAATATTTGATAGTTAAATAATTTTAAATTATAAATATAAATAGGGTGAAAAATTATTCATTCATAATTTTGATATTATGAGAAATTAGAGATCTAAGATATATAAATAATAATAGAGGGTGATAATGGTGAGAATATGATAGGTATATGGGGATAAAAATAGGTGGTGATCACATTGGAAGACATATATTCTCTACTTGTATTACCCATTATAGGTACTCTTGTAATTTGTGATGCTTCAAAGTCTAAGGCTGAGAGGTGAGCCTTAGTTCTATGCGATATTGGCTTAGAGAGATTTTTTATTGGGTTATGTGTATGCCTATTTTATGTATATAAATAATTTTTGATATATATAAGGACATTATATGGATTTTAACATTGTGTGTGCTTTTTCATAAGTTGAATGGGAAGGTGTCGTTGTATGCATTTGCATTATGTCAATTTATTTTGGATTAGGGCATGATTTATGACCTAAGGTCAATTATTTGGGTGAATTTATGATGTATTTAGGAAATAATACTATGGGACCTATTGTTTTAATCAATATTTATATATATGAGTGGTTCCCTATGTACCGACCAATTGGGTTTCCCCATGTGGATGATAGGCTTCCTCATGTGGTTAGGTGGTGATAGGACCATGTACTACATGTTGTGTTGTATCCACCACCATTGTATATAATTACACATGGTGAGACTATATTGAATCCATATAAAAATATTATATCTAGTTAGCCATCTTGGGCCACTATTTCTATTGGCTTAGGTTATGCTCACATTACTAGTCACTTTAGATGGTGGGTAGAGCCACACCTTGTTGCTCATGTTCCTGGACAGTTTGGGTTTCCACATACATAAAATCTTATAGTAGTGACATATTATTGGGCATTACATGATATGGATATAAAGGTTAGAGGTTGTTCTTGATTACCTATGATTTATCCACATTGAGTGAGACCTTAGACTTGTCAAACTTAGTAGTAGAGGGTAGCTAGAACTGAAGCTAAAAAGGTAGTTATATTAGATGTGGATATGGTTGATATATAAGGTGAGGATGTGGGTGTGGATAATAATAATAATATAAAACATGGATAATATGTTATTACATAATTATGAAGGAGATAAAGACACCGTAAGATGGTGGTGGAGACATAGGAGGGAGTAGTTGCACATAGAGATCCTAGGGTACAAGCTACACATAGTGTATAGAGAGATATTTAAAGATGACCTAGACATTCATGAGTTATTTATCTAAGTTTTTTATTTAATCAAATTTAGGCTATAGTGGAGGTGCTAGGTGGTCATTCTAATGAAGAGACCGTTTTTGGTGATACTATTTTTGGTAAGTAACAGTTTATGTTTTGAGTAATTTGATAGATGACTAGATGTATAGTTGTAGATTTTATTTGTGTAGATGGATGTTTTGGAGATTTAGATATATACATGTGAGATTTAATATACACTTGGTTTTTATTTTATATATACTACTAAGGATGAGTTTAGATGGGGTATAGTAGTTCAGGCTGCACACCATGATATTTTAAATAGAGTGTTGTTACATCATGATATTACTACCATGGAGGATCCTATTATACCATCTACCCCAAATTATTATATTTTGTTTAAATTTGTTTGGGATGAGGATTGAGATATATAAACATGAGGGGATGGTCTATATCTACCCACTGGAGTTGGATATAAAGAGGCATGAGCCTGGTAGGCATTGACCTAGGAGTGAGTTACTCATATGACAATTATAATAGAGCTAGGATGTGTGCAGACCTAGATGGATAATCTATAGGAACAAGTTTATGGTATTAGCTAACATACTATCACATTACAATGGACTATTCAAAGAGGATAGTTATAGGCATCTATGGGTAGTGTGGATCATCCACTAGTAGGCATGATGGAACACAACGTTAGAATTGTTAGATATTTTACTTGTACTTTATATTATTATTTTTTATATCAAACTCTTGATATATATGGATATGAGCATATCTTGGTTTATGTGATATATTTATGTCATGTATATATGGATGTATGTATTTATTTTCATTCTAGAATGTGTTTTAGTTTTTGACATAAATGCTATGGGAAAATATATGATTTAGGATTTATTTTCTAGAACTATGTGAGACACATGCATGGTTAAAAAGAAAACATAGAATTTAGAAAGTTAGATAAATAATCATAAAATGTAATACACACTAAATCACAATGGGAAATGTGTAAAATAAATAGATGAAAATATATTTACTTGAAATTGTAAAATGAAGTAAAAATAATAAATGTTTGTAATAGTGTAAAAGAAAAAATAAAATAAAAAAAACATTAAATCAAAACAAGATAAATCATACTAAATCAAGATGAGAAGTATAAAAAATTTGTATTAAAATGGCAAACATGTTATATCAAATGTTTGAAGAGTATATATGAAAATAAATCATACATAAATCATGCTAAATCAAGATGGGAAGTATGATTTTTTTTTAATAAGATGGAAATCACGTTAAATATTTGAAAAGTATGAAAAACAAATTTAACAGTGAGAATTCGATAGTTATTTATGTGACTATTGGTATGGAAATGTTTTGGGAATATGTTAAGATAATTGCATGGTCTTATCCATGGTCTTATATTACAAATCACAAAGGGGACACCACTGAGGTGAATAATAATATGGAATGTGATTATAGGGAGTAAGGATAAATTTTTTATGAATGTTTGGTCCTCTCCAAGGTCTTATACTGCAACTCAGAAATGAAATAACTCTAGGAGTATGATTACTTAAAAAAACATATACATAAAGGAGGAATATTGGGATTGTTGTAACAAATGAAAGGAGTTAAATAAACATGACATATGAATTTATAGTGAAACCTTAGTAGAATTGAGACATACTAAGAATATAGGAATGAATAAAGAATTTAGTGATCCTCAAATACAAAAGATATTTGTTCACAATAGACACAAAATTTTATGGGTAAATAAGTAGAGTAATAAGATCAAGTCATGAATGTTTTATATGCATGTAAATTAAAATGGACCTACCTTCCTATAACATGTTCCCCATTCCTTAGGACCCCTTATAGAGTTGTCAGTCTACTGTGAAGATTGGGTACTTACATGAGAAAGTAGGTAATGCTATAGATAATTTTGAAATAGATAATTTTGAATTCCCATATCCCAATATACTAGCCTAATGTACCCTAATGGACCTTGGATCTATTGTGAGGACACTTGTAAAGTTTAAGCTTTGATTAGGAATAAGATATGTGCTATAAATCACATCTTTTATTGTGATTTTGACTTTTTGATATTTATTTTTGGCTTTTGATCATTGCCTTTTATTTAAAATCATTTGGATTTTAAATTTTTATGGATTTTATAGATAACTAGACATGAATGATTAAAGTGACACACACAAATGCACTTTAGGTTTTGGTTATAGGAAACAAGATATCTAGATATATGATTGACTAAACAATTTGGCTTTCTAATAAGCTAGTATGTGATCTCAAATTTTAATCGTAGATATACTTAATATGAGAAAGGAAATAAATTAAGTAGATGGAGATCAAAATATATCTATTTATATAATGGTACAATGACAATTATGCTTGTTAAATGATCATATGGTAAAGATAGGATATTATGGGGATGTGGTTGTAATAACCAAATCACAATAATAACTATCTTTGGTTTAAAGATAAAAAACAATAATAAAAATAAAGAGAGAAAAAGTAATCCATGTGAAAAGATTTTAAAATCATAAATATAAGTTGTAAATAATTATAAGAGTAGTCCAAAATGGATCATGAAAAGGATGTAGATAAATGAGACCAATTGAAATGAAAATCAACATATTTAATGTATAAATAATCATAAATCAAGGAAAAGCCATGTAATAATGTGATAAAACACCATGATGTGTTAAAGAATACTAATAAATCACACTACAGATATCATCCATAACATATGATACATCTTTTTATAGTTGAATTCTAACATTAATCAGAGTCTCATCATTCTTCATATAAAGTCATGAAAATAATTCCTTCTGTATCATATCTAAAAAAAAGTAGGTGTGTTATAAGAATTTTGATGCTTATGAGGTACCTCATATGTTGGATACTCAATTCTAGGAATGTGACTAGTGTCTTGAAATATGTGAAGATATGTAGGTAGTGGGGAAGGAGAAGCCTTTGCTCATGGATGAACTTGATAGGTAGGCTAAGTTGGTGAAGGCATAGGTTATGGAATATATAAAATATGCTACTGAAATACTCAACATATATCAATATGGTGTGTAGTTCATTGATGACAAATGTAATATACTTCCACAAATTTAAATATATACTCTAGAAGTAGCTTAGGAGGTGGTATAGTTTTGTCTTTAGGCTATTCTATGGCTAGATACAGTGTATAAATGTATTACCTAAGTTATCATAAATGAGTAGAATAATGATTATGTACAATGAAAATAATAAATGTGTCTATTATTAGACAATTAAGGTCTACTATCTGAATTAGTAGAGGGATATGCCTGCTATTATTGATGCATATGATAATCATTGGTCTAATGAATAATAACTTTATGGATATCATAATAGGGATAATCTACCCATTGTTCTTATAGAAGATCAATTTTAGGTAATTTTGGAATGCCATTACTAAGAAGGGAAAAAGATAGAGTGGGATCTGGACTAGGCTCAGCTATATGCATGGATGGATTTGTAGCGAGTCGAAGCAGAGTGATTGATAATTGAGGAGGAAGAAAATTGGAAGGATCATAAAATATAGTAAAATGGTAAAGTCCCATCATGTCATAGTCCATAAGCATACTCTTGAGAGGTTTAATAATGACTAGATGTATAGTGAGTGTGTGCTCCATCTCTGACCTATGAACATTAGAGGAAACACTAATATCATGTACTATAGTAAGAGAAGGAACTATAAAAATAGAATTGAGAGAGTGTAACAAAGAAAAATGATGTCTAAACACCTCTAAATTTTTATCTTGAATAGATCTAGATAAAAATGGGTCATCTAAATAATATTCATCATAATAATTAGGTATATATAGGTCTATAGTATATTTATCAACTATTTTATTAGTTGAATAAGCATGGTTAATAGAATGTTTATTTTTAGTTAGGGTAACCAATATTTTTCTAGAAGGGTTTTTATGGGATTGAGGACATAGAGAAGGAGATAATTGAGAAATGATATTAGGAGAAAGATTGAAAGTTTTGATTGTTAAAATTATCTCATCTAGTTCATCATCTTTTGAATCTAAAATATTAGGTGGAATGTTTCCTATTAGTTTAGGATGACCATTATAACCTCTAGTAGAGTTGATAGGATATTTAAAATGTTGTGATTCATGAAATGGAATGTTAGATAAAGGTTTAAGGGTATAAATTTTAAAAACACCTCATTCTTGGAATGATTTAAAATTCCAAGGGTTTGTGTTACCTTTAATCCTATATATTACACTATTATAGGTAAATTTTAAACATTGTTATGTAAATGAGGTAACTGCTCTCATGTAATGTGTCCAAAGTTGATCAAGTAATATATCATAGGAAATTATAAATTTAAATATCATAACTTTCACATGAATAGTGATAAGAGGAATGTTCATAGGAAGCCAAACACAACCTAAATGAGAAATTTATCTTATATTATATCCTTGACATGTAATTTACATGGATTTAAGATTACATTCAAAATATCCAAGTGACTTAATAAAATCAAGGGAAACACAATAAGTATCTGATCCTTCATCGATTAAACCATGATTAAATTTGATATATCATATTTGTATGATAATGAAGAGAGGTGGGTCATTCACATGAAGTAATATCTCATCAATAATCATGGAAGAGATAGGAAATTTGAGTAAAAGAGAAGTGTCTACCATTTCATACACATGGATAGACATTTCTTCACACTATTGGAAAATGCTATCTTTAGATCCTGATAATGTAGTTTCTTGCCCCATGGGTGGAGGATGAGGGATGTTCATTTCAAATAATAGTTGCATTAGTTGACTATGATGATGAGGGGAAGTTATCATAAGTTATAAGAAAGTAATTTAGGATGGAAGATGGAAATGTTACACTATAGGATCCCATTCATCATAACTCATTAGAGGATTATTGGATAAAGGTGCATGATGTTGTAATAAAACCATTAAAGGGGGTTAGACATGCATTAAAATTTATGTTGATAAGGTATATTTACTTTAGGTGTGGTTGAAGTGGGTTGATCTATCTTAGGTGATGCCGTTATTTCTTGAAGTGTTTATTGTGTTGAAATGGAAGGAATGTGAAGTAAAGTTTGAGGGATATCAACTTGAGGGATCTTAGTTGGAGGAATAGTAGAACTTATATCAATTTTAAGATAAGTATGGTCAATTTTTATTATTGGAGGTGATAATTGTGTGTTTTTTGGTTCCACATGCCTTAATTTTATGAGATGTGATGGGTAAGTGTCTTGAAAAATGTGAAACTTTAGAGAATTATGATGGTTAGAGTTTGGGTATTGTTCAATATAAAAAACTACTCTCCTCATATTATTCATGTTGATCACATTCTCATTATTTGTGTTAGGATATATGGTAATATTGATGTTATTGGTGGGAGGGGTAAGCTAATTATTATTATCTTGATGGTTAAGAATAGGATCTTTATAAATAGCTAGATGAAAATTAGCTTAATTTAAAGCTTCATTTTTAGTTTTAGTTTCATGAACTTTAAGTGTTATTTCATAAGCTTATTGATGTTTACATATAAGAGATTCATGATTAAATCTGGGTCCAAGGAGATAGTCCATAGAAATATTTTTTAATTGGAGACAATTTTCATGAGAATGACCCCAACTTGCATGAAACTAAAAAAATTGTTGAGATCACACTAGTGTTTCATAGGATATGTAGAGTCAAGATCTCACAGTGAAGGCCATGGAAGACACTTTTGAATTTTTACTAAGGAGAGGGGGCTGTGTGCATATATATTATGGTGTTGAGGTAATGAGGAACAAAGATGAGAATTGTTATTATGTAGAAGTGGAGGAGCATTATACATTTTAATTTTTGGAGCAATGGGTTGGATGGTGTGTATGGAATCATAAGTATCTGTAACACCATCATTTGTTACACGTCATTTTTATCTCTTAAAAGCATGCAAGGTCCCAATGAAGGGTGGGAAAATTAAAATTGATGTATAAAGAAATGTTGATGTTTAGCTTGGTCAAGGGAATCTTATAAATATTCTGGGGTAAGATTCATAACATATTATTGTAATTTAGGATGAAGATAATTAGTGAATAATTGGAAAAGGTTCTCATCTACCATATTATGCTTGAATTATTAGATAAAGCTTTCCATAATTTAATGAAAACTTGTGTCATTTTGGATTCTAATTATTTATAGTTGATATAATAGGCTAAATTATTTTCAAGAAGATCATTAGTTTAGAATTATTGAACCAAGGCATTGACCCAGTCCTCTAAACTAGTGATGGAGTGGGTTTTAAGTTGATTATACCAATTTAGAGAATCTCCAGAGAGAGTTTTGGCTAAGAGTTTGGTTGCAGTGAATGTATTAAGTTTAACATAATATTTGTATAGGTTTCTAAAAGTTTTTTAGTGTAAGGTAGGATCCATAGATTTATTATAATTGATAGTGGGAATTATACCCCCTATGTCAATGTTTATAATTTGAGATACAAGAGGTTCATTTTTTAAGTGTTTGATAGTTTTATTAATAAGTCAGGGTTAAGGTATAAGATTACCATGTACATAACTAAGGGGAGGAGGGGGGAATTAGGAATTGACACTCCCCATTGAATATGTTGAGGTTTATTTTGGAGATGCAATAAGTGGTTTTGTATATGCATCATTTGGTTTGAAAAGTAGCCATTTGGTTGAGAGTTTGAAAAATTATTTGATTAGTTTGATAACTATTTTGACTAGTATAAGAATCTTTAGATGCATTATTATGTTGTAAGGTATTAATAAGTTGGGATTCACTAGTATCATGAGAAGTGGTAGTATCATGATAAGTACTAGTTATAATATATCCATTATGTGTTGAATGAAATTGGGTATTAGTGTGGGTGTTTGTGGTGGTTCACTAAAAGATACATCAACCATATTAGTATAAATATTTGACATGGAGGTGAAAGAATACATAGAGGATGACATCATAGTGTTAGGAGTTATTATGGATGGTAAATGTGTGGAGGAAATTATTAATTGACTTGTCCCAAATATTTTGTAAAATCTAGGTGAAGGTGAATGGGGTTCTCCATAATGAGGTCCCATCATGGTGTTATAAATGACTGAAGGATCCTTACCTCTATGTTGAGGATTTTCATTGATGAAAATAATCATTTTATACATATATTCAAGATCATTTTCATCTTATACCATTTTCATAAATAAGGGATTAATTGATGTAAAATAAGGAGTTTTGTAGTTGGTAGTTCTAATGGTAATATGGATGTTACTTTGATCTAGGTTAGTTACCACAAAATTTAGCTTAGTAAGTTTTTTAGGATTGGTTAATTTCATCATTATAGTATGATTTTAATTTATGGCATTATCATACAAATGTTTCATGATGAAATGGGGAAGTTAAACACTTACTAAAAATGAGGATAAATGGTTATTATACTAGATTGAATGAGTCGATTATGATATATAAGAAGGTAAATAAAAAAATGGGAAAGAAACAAAGTCAAATGGGTCAATAGTATTCTATAAGAAGGAAAACATAATAATGGATATGAAATAATGTTGAATGGGTTGACAATGTTCTGTAAGAAGGTAAATAAAATAGAATGTATGAAACATAGTCAAATGGGTTGAAAATGGTCTATGAGAAAACAAATAGAATAGCTTGTAAGAGACTGAGTCGAATGAGTTAACTATGTTCTTTAGGTAGGATAAATTTTAAATGTTATAAATCTAGATGATTGAGTAGTAATTAGTATATAAATAAGCTAATCACATAGGCAAGTAGGTCAATTGGGTCGATCTATTCGTAGCACACAACACAAACCTTATACTAACATTAATTAATATAATTTTTTTAATACAAAATATAATTAACAAACAAAAAAAATACTAAAATCTAAATAATAATATAATAAAAAACCATTATTGATGTATTTTAAATCATGATTTAAAATGTGATAGGGCATTTAGATTTAAAAAGGAATTAAGAAGAGGTAAGCTAAATCTAGTTTCAGGTATGTTAAGGATGAAAGGGATCTATATTGGTGATGATACGGGCTTGGTATTGGGCCTAGCTCCTCACTTCACAATCGTATAGTGATAAGGGTGTCATGTGCCTTAACAATATGCCATAAACCACATATTTATATTCATATAGAAAACCGATTTGGCTTCTAGCTTGGTGATGAAATCTAAGTAGGTAGACTTGGGTAGAATTGTTTAAATGCGTATTTGATAATTTTTTGATTTGGTAGTGTGTGAGAGAAGAATGTGAATAATATATTAAATTAACTTTATTAGTTATAATATGTGCACTACTATAATCAAGTAAGCAAATAAATTAATTACTACCAATGTGGGTTAATTTTTTTTGCTTAAAAAATACACAATACTAGGTTGACTAGGTTGACCTAATATGCAAATATTATAGAATAGAGTCAAGTTGGTCAACTCTATTTGTTGAAAAATAGTCCAAATAAATGTAGTTAAACAATTAAACTATGTTTCCTAGGAAAAAAATAGTTACGAAACTAAGTCGATCCAGTTGATCAAGTTTACTATAAGGTTAAGTTTTTTAGAGCTAAAAAACTAGGAAAAATGGTACTAAAATTTGAATTATTAAAAATAATAGGAAAATAAATTTGAGAAAAGGAAATAACTAGGCTAGTTAAAATGAACTTGATAATTAAGATGAAATTAATTAGATCAATTTAGTAATGTACTGAAGATGTTAAATTTTGTTATTTAAGTTGTGTTGTCTAGATGAGGGTTTGAACATATAAGATAGAATGTTAAAATAGAGTAAAAATAGTCAATTGAGTTTACATATAGATGAATAATTAAAATAAATGAAATAATTATGTTGAAAAAATTGATCTAGTATTCTAAACATAATAATTTGAGAAACAAGATGAAAATCTAAATTGATAGGATTGATCTAGTGTGCTAAGATGGAAATTTTGATCAAATAGTGCTGAATAATATTGGCATGCTCACCTCAATTAAAATACCTATAATATGATTCATTAACTATGTAAATTAGATTGATGAAGTAGAATATGACCTACAAAGAGTATAAAACTAGGTCAATCAGATTGATCTAATTGTCTATAGAAGAAAATGACCTACACACAGAGTCGAACCAAGTTGATTGGATTGATGAAGTATTGAGACCTACACATAAATTGTTATATTAAGTCAAAATAATTGATCCAATAGTATAAAAACAAAAATAAAAAATTTACAAGGGTTATTTCATGTCAAGTTCACCATAACGTATGAAAGTTAAAAGTGAAGCTGATTTACAAATCAATCCTAACTTAGAGAAGATAAATCAACTAACTATACTACTATAAATACTTATATAATCAGGGTCATGACCAATATGGATCCACTAAACCTACCTAAGGGATCTATTATCATATAATATAGCTAGAGAGGGTTCCAAAGCCTCTATTTAAATAATACCACACAATAACCCTATCTAGGTCTAATAATGCAATAATAAAGTAAATCTAATCTAGTGATCACTAAAGTTTATGGCACAAATGGGGGATAAACATAAACAAATAAACATGAAAATTAAAACTCTACTCAATTCAATGTATAAGTAATCCTAAACAAGGAGATACAATACATTCATTATCCATTATTCATGCAAATATATCTACTAAAATATAAGAGTAAGTGTTATGAATACTTACCTTGAAGATGAACCCATCAAGCCTCAACCTATCCCTTAGCCAATGGTGCTTTTCAAGAGGTTTTTGTGTAATTTTTAATCATATAAGGATGGAAAATGGACCATATTATATCTAAGGACCTCCTAGTGAATCTCAATATTTCACAAGATAAAGGTTCTCCTTAAATAATAAAACCCTAAGTAATAACTTAACCCATATATAGCTTGATTTGAATCTAAGCCCTTATGGAATTTTAGCTAATGAAGTCAACCCAATCAACCTTGTTAATTATAAAATAGATCCATTATGTCTCTAACAAAGCTATCTTAAGCTGAATCAATCCCATAACATGCACTATTCATAGAAATAGGTTGGCCCATTTGACAACTATCAAGTCATCCCATGTAACAACTCTCATCTATGCCTATTATCACTAACATATCCATCACTATTGTGCTTAAGGTGGTCATTTCTCTTCCTGCTATGGTACATGATGTACCCTTGTATCCACATCCATGCCCTCTCCTCCTCTAATTATTGACTATTATGCTTGACTAGTCCATGGCATCACATGTTGTGGTATAATCTTTGGTTTCTTGACTAGTTCTCCTCCTCCACCTATCCCCCTCAATTATATTTCATGTTGTACCCAAAATGTAGGCACTATTATATTAGCCATTGAGTGTGCGAGTCCAAACTATAATGGTAAGCATGCCACTAGCTACAACTTTACCCAATAGGTATAGTGGCCTACGATCCACTCTAGATCCAACCTTGGTTCCATAGTCACCTAAATTGGCTAAATTGAAGCAATATGTACATAGGTATTCCACATGATCTCTCTTCATATGACTATCTATAGTGTTGGTACATGGGGCATGCCCCATGCTACCTGGTCATATCTCTATCTAACAATTTGAGGTAGCCTATCATAGACCACATGGGTCAACCCAGTTGGCTAATACATCAAGAACCTCTCATATATATATGCACTCAACAACACCATTGGTCCCATGGTCTTTTACCTTTCAAATATTTACCCTCAAATTTCTTATTTTACTCATATCTTTGTCTTTACTAACTCTTTTTCCAAACCATAAAATGTTCTAAAATATTGATGTCATAGAGAATTTTTTCAACTATTATATTTACATATTGAAAAAAAAAATGTTTTTTTGCTCTTTTCACTAATCTCTACAAGGTCACATAATGCTCCTCACATTGGACACTTTCACATTTATCACATATCATTATTTATCTACATCACTAAGGTAAGTAAAGGTATGTGTTTTTTATTTATATCCTTTTATTTATCCTATTTTCTCCTTAATACACTTTATTCAGCTTCAACATTACGTGTCATTATGTTCTTTTCCTAAAGCACCATCTTGTGTTACACGTACGTGACTATTGGCCAAATTTGGTCCACACATAAATATTTTTTCATGGTTTGAAAAAATTAGTGGACCAAAGGTTTGAAATAGGCCTAGAGTTACAAAAAAGAGGATCCAATCAGGTTTCATGGTGTCTAAGCAATTTAAGGTCAGGGAAAAGTTGTACAAGCATGAGGGGATTCATCGGAGCTTGTAAAGATCAAACAATAACTCTTAGTACAGGTCTAAATGAAACAAACCATCATCATGATGTCATGAAAAATAGATTGGTCAACTCATTTGTGTATTTCATAAGTTCACATAGAAAGCCTCTCAGGGCAAAATAAATGCATGGACATGATTCCTTTCATGACTTTACCTTTCTCTAAAAATTTCATGTCTTAATGAGTTTTCTATCTTGAGATACAAGTCTTCAAAGTTTATCTTAGAGGATAAAATATTTACACAAACATCAAATATAAATCATGACAAATAAATATTTAGATTTAAAAATACATAGATGTTTTTGCAAATGTCAAATGCCAAGTACACAGATGTCAATTTTAATTCAACAATTAACTATTTGGTGTTCAAAGTGTGATGGTCACACAAATGTCATTGATGATCATGTAGACATTATTGATAGTCATGCATACATCAAAATAAATATCAATAATTATCCATAGAGTTTAAAATATTTATGGTCACATGGACATCAATGACAGTCATGCAGATGGAAAATGATGAGTGCACGACATCAATTTTAAGAGAGGTAGATGCAATAGTTGGGATTCAAACATACATCCAGATCCAATAGAGTGAGGGAAAGGATGATGTAAATGGGACCAATTAGATCTAAGGGCTCCTGTTAACTCATATCTTGGAAAACTAATAGTGTGATAAAGGTCAAAAAAGTTGATAATTCAAGTTAATATCGACAACCAATGAGCAAGGGTGAGGCTAGGGGATTTTTGATGAAGGTTAAAGATTTTTTTTTACCAAGATAAGGAAATACATGGATACAAGCTCAAATATGACTAGGTTCAAACTAATGTAGATATTTCAAAGGGCAATTTTACCATTGGAGTTTAGTCTTGACCTATGGTTCGAAGGTTTGGAACCTATCAACTTGGTTCTTAAGGTGACAATATGGTCTCACAAATATATTATTTATTCTATAAAGGGGACCTATGCATGTAATGAGTTATTGATTCCTATATGGTTTAGAGGTATAATAAGTTTATTTAAACCTAATATAGTTCATAAGTGAGGCTATGTGGATCATAGGTTTTCATTGATATAATAGCTATAGGAAAACCAATAAAAGAGATTGGTTTTCAAACTATAGAAAAGGACCTATGTTCAGATATTGAAATGAGATATATAGGTGACTATGAAGGAGTGTATCATATTTTTTTATGGCCCCAACTCTAACAAAAAACTAAAAAATTAAGCCTTGGGCATGACTCTATTAGGTACATAGATATAAGAAGCTTTCCCTCATAATGAAGTAAGTGGAGATGGAGTGGAAGATCATAGTAAAGATATCTAGGGTTTGGAGTAGCATAGTGGAAAATTTAATGTTATTTAGAAGCCTTGAGGATCTTCCCTCCTATAAAGGATCATGACCATCATATACAAAATAAAACTCTTATCTTCTAGTGGATCTCTTAGCCAATGAGAAGAACTTGAGGACTAACTAGAGCTAACACAAGTTAATGTATTGATGATGGACTAACCTTGATTAGAATAAAAGGATAGTGGAATACCCCTTGAAATGTGGTAGCTCATTGATTATTATTATTATATGGAATGCTCCCCTTTCTCTATATCACCCCATTCTTTTCATTTGTAATCTCTCTCTCTCTTAGATTCCATCAAGGACTCTTTGATTTGGAAGAGCAGGGGACTCTTTGAGATATTACAAGATATTATCCTCTTGATTAGGCTAAACCATAAAAATAAATTGTAAGAATTAACTATTGATGGAATAAGACTTTCTTTACCTATCTCTTGCCTTGGAGTTGTGTTTAATGAGTTGTACACGATGGCATAATGAAGGAGATTCTTCCTCATCCATTATCCTCCTTTTAAACCTCTTTTAGGGTGTTTTCAAGTTATTTGTACATTTATATTAGTGTTATTTATACCATTTATGTGATATCTCAATGAGTCTTAGAATTCCTCTTTGTTTTCATTAATTGTGCTTCTTGAACCTAATCTATGAAACACTTAAAAACTGAGCTAGATTGTGAGGTTGTGATCTAGTGTTATCTTTTGTAGACCTAGTATGGGTTCAAGCTTATGGGAGTTCCCCATTTTTATTTGGTGCATCATATTTTATCCTTAATAGGATCCCTTTCCTCATTTATAACCCTTTTCCCAATGACAAGCATTAGCTTAGATGAGCATCAAGAGGAAGGTGACCTTCTCTAGATTTTCAACCCCACCATAGGTGACCCATAGCTTGGGGTTGTCCCAATAGTGTATATAAATTATAAAGGGCCTAAACACCCCTCTCCAAGGGTACATATTGATAATACAATAGTTTTTGGCATTCCTAGTGGGACTTTACTACATATACACCTCACTAAAATGTTATCGGTGTTACCTTTTAGTGTAATCAACCTCTCAAGGCACATTTGAAAACACCAATGGTGCCTCCACTATGAACATCAGTTGGTATAAGTATTACAAGTACCTAATCACCATTATTTGGGATGTATCATCCCTTATTTAATCAAAATAAATGTTCTTTCATTCATTGTCATTCATATCAAGTTAACGATAATCATGGCTTCACCCCAAGTGGTCCTCAAGATTCAATGTATCAGCCTTGTTAGAATTTGCTTCTCTCTAGTCAACTAGAAAAGCACCTTAAGGAGATGATTCTTGAATTTGAAATAAAGTTAGGATAGTTTGATAAGAAGGAGTATTATAGGTAATAAGAGAATCTTAAACACCAAGCTTATGCTTAGGAGTAGGAATTGAGGTTTTAGGAAGAGTACTTGGTTAGTCAAAACCAAGATAGAAAATAAAATGACTATCAGATGTTATTGAAATATAGAGTAGCCAATCGTAGACCCCAACTACCCTCTCCCACTCATGTTCATTCTCAAACCCATCCCCTTAGCTCACCTTTTCAAATCTCATAGCCATAAAGATTCAATCCAATCATTAAGGGATATTTAGTTGAAGAATATCAAACCATCCCATCTTAGATCCTCTCATATGCCAATGACCCTAACTATTTCACACCCTTTCTTGTAAAACCACCCTCTCCCACACCCATTTAGGAAAAGGAGAAGGTGGACAATTCTTACACATTCCCTTCATGGAAATAAATTAAGGAGGGTAGAAAGAAGAGAGAGGAAGTGATAGCTGAGGTAGTCCAAGAACTAGTTTAAGAAAAGGAGGTTATTCCATATGCTTTTCCCTCATGGAAGTCAATTCACAAAGGATTTCAGAAAGAAGAGGTGTTAGTTGAAGCAACCCAAGAAGCAATATTAAAAGAGGAGTTAGTTATGCCAAAAGTAAATTAAGAAAACATATCTCATCGCAATGAGCTTGGTGTACAAGAGTTCCATGACTATATCTCCCTCCCCCAAGATCCATCAGAGAGAGCCTTCAAAGTTTCTAGCTAGAAGGATACTCTCCTAAATTACAAGTAAGGTGAACTTCTTCACCCTCCCACCATCTCCCTTTTGGTTAAATAACCTATTTTGAAAATAATAGAGGAGGAGATTTTAACCATAGTTGAGCTTGAAGAGGGAAATACAAGTTTCTATGATAAAGAGATCATGATAGATAGTCCACTTCATTCAAAAGGGGAAAAGTCAAGTTTGGGCCAGATGTTGTGGCATAACTTTAACACTGATGATTTTGAGACTGAAGGTAGTACTGATGCCTTCATATTTGAATGGATGTATATTTAGCTAATATCTAAAATAATAGGGGATATTTATTTATTCCAAGAGCTTCCATTTGGTATGGTTGAAGATGAGGATGAAAAAAACACAACTATTGATGTGGTTGTAACAATTAATCAGTCAACTGAGCAAGAGAAAGAAATGAAGGAGAAAGAGGATCAAAATGAATTATGGAAATAATTGTATCATGAATTCATGGAGTAGGTAGAGGTTCTAAACTATCCTATTCCTCCTTCAGATCATGAAAATAAAATTGTAGATTAGGCTAAAGATGCTGACCAATCTCAATATGAATTATCCATTGAAGACAATACTGATGTCTTAAATAATAAAGGAGAATGGTCAGATCAAGAGCCACAAGAATATGAAATTTTTGGCCTTAGATGGGTTAATGAGATACCACATAGTTCTATTTAAATTGAGAAAAGCAAAGATGGTGAGGAAGTTGGCATTATTTTAGATGACCAAGAGGAATCTACCTTTTGGAATGACTTAGAGATTTTATACATCCAACCAAGCAACAATTTAAAGGATCCATTAGATGAGAAGGTTATAGGATCCCCTATAGTTCAATTTGGAGCAAGCCTTGAATAAATAGACTAGTATGTCTACATTAGAGACATGTTTGTCCCATTTCATCCTCTTGAGATCATGCCAAAAGAGTCAACAATCAGGCATCTTAGCTCATGTATCATGAGCTCTCAAAATTAAGGTGTTTTACATCCTGATCCATCAAAATTAAGTGATGCTAAATCATTTCCATTTGATCCAAGAGAAATATATTTGTAAATTATAGCCCTGTATATATTAGAGTAGTATTTATGCTTTTCTCTAAGTGCCTGTGTGTACATTTGTTTAGTATATTAGTTGTTCTTCCTTTATTTCAAGTTCCTATGTACACTTTATTTTTTATTTTGTTTTTATCCTTTTTACTTAAAGAGGAAGTTTTGGAAAGTGTCAGCCTTATTTTTAGATTTAGGTTAGTTTATTGAACTAGAGAAGAGACTCCATGCCCAATGGATCAGACAAGGCAAATGGTATGATTTCTCTTGCATAGACAGGTATGCAACCCCTATGAGTCACCAAAAATATTATCCAAATTTGGCCCAAACATAACTATTTTTGCATGGTTTGATAGAATGAGTGGACCAAAGGTTTGAAACAGGTCTAGAGTTATAAAGAAGAGGATCCAAGTAGGTTTCATGGTGTTTGTGTAGTTTAAGGTTAGGGATAAGTTGCACAAACCTCAGGGGATTCATCAAAGCTTCCAAATATCAAAAAATAGCTCCTAACATAAGTCTAAATGAACTAGACCATCATCAAGATGTCATGAAAAAATGTACTAGTCAACTTATTTTTTGTATTTTAGAAGTTTATGTAGGAAGCCTCTCAAGCCAAAAGAAATGCATGGACATGATGCCCTTTATGCCTTGATCTTTCTCTACAAATTTCATGTCTTGATGAGTTATCTATCTTGAGATATAAGTATTTAAAGTTTATCTTACAAAATGAAATGTTCATATGGATGTCAAATTTAAGCCACAAAAAAATAATCATTTGGATTTAAAAATCCTTATACATTCATGTGGACATCAAATGATGAGCATGTAGACATCAATTTTAAGCTTATCAATTAACTATTTGGTGGTTCAAAGTGTAATGGTCACACAAATGTCATTTAAGGTCATAGATGTCATTGAAAGCCATATAGATGTCAAAATAAATCTCAAAAATTATCGATCAGGGTTCAAATATTGACGATCACATGGATGTTAAATGATGGGTATGCATACATCAATTTTAAGCCATGGTAAATAGTTGTTTGAGTTCAAATGAAGGTAGATCCAATGGAGTGAGGGAAAGGATGATATAAGTGGGAGAAATCATATCTAAGGACTCATATTAACTTATAGCATGAAAATATAATGGTTTAATAAAGGTCAAAAGAGTTAATAGGCCTAAGTCAATATCGATATCTAATGAGCAAGGATGAGCCTAGGGGATTTTTTATGAAGGTTGAATAAGCAATTTTTGACCAAGATAAATAAATACATGAAGCCAAGATAAAATAAAACTATGGTTTAAATTGGAGTAGATATTTCAAAGGGAAATTTGGCCATTGAATTTTAGTCTCAACTTCTAGTTCAAAGGTTTGGAACCTATCAAGTTAGTTCTTAAGGTGACAATATGGTCTTGTAATTGTATTATTTATTCTATAAAGGGAAACTATACATGTAATGATTTCTTAGTTCCTATAGGTTTTAAAGGTAGAATAGGTTTATTTAAACCTAATATAGTTTAAGAGTAAGGCTATGTGGCCCATAGGTATATATCGATATAATAGCTATAGGAAAACCAATTAAGGAGATTGGTTTTCAAACTATAGAAAAGGACCTATGTTCAGATATTAAAATGGGGTAGATAGGTGACTATGAAGAATGTCTCATATTTCAATAGGACCCAAATTTGATAAATAGCCACAAAAATTAGACTTAGGCATGGCTCTATAGATACATGGATATAAGGACCTTGCCCTCATAATGAATCAAGTGGAGATGGTGTGGAAGATCATACTAAAGAGATCTAGGGATTGGATTAACATAGTGGAACATTTAATGTTGTTTAGAAGCCTTGAGTATATTCCCTCCTATTAAAGATCATGATCCATCATCTAAAAAATATGACTCTTATCTTCTGTGGATCTCTCAACCAATGAGAAGAAATCAAGGACTAACTGGAGCTAACACATGTTGACTTTTGATGATTGACTAACCCTGATTAGACCAAAAGGATAGTGGAGTACCCCATAAAAGGTGGAAGCTCATTTATTTTTATCAGATGGCATGCTCCCCTTTCTCTACATCACACCATTTTTTTCATTTTTTAATCTCTCTCTCTCTCTCTCTCTCTCTCTCTCTCTCTCTCTCTCTCTCTCTCTCTCTCTCTCTCTCTCTCTCTCTCTCTCTCTCTCTCTCTCTCTCTCTCTCTCTCTCTCCTATTCCAACAAGGACTCTTTGATTTGGAAGAGTAAGGGACAGGTTGACTTTTTGATAATGGACTAACCCTGATTGGACCAAAGGGATAGTGGAGTACCCCATAAAATGTGGAAGCTCATTTATTTTTATTAGATGGCATGCTCCCCTTTCTCTACATCACCCCATTTTTTTCATTTTGTACTCTCTCTCTCTCTCTCTCTCTCTCTCTCCTCTCTCTCTCTCTCTCTCTCTCTCTCTCTCTCTCTCTCTCTCTCTCTCTCTCTCTCTCTCTCTCTCTCCTCTCTCTCTCTCTCATATTCCAATAAGGACCCTTTGATTTGGAAGAGTAGGGGACTCTTTGAGATATTACAAGATATTCTCCTCTTGATTAGGCTTAAACCTATTAATAAATTTTAATAACTACTTCTTGATGAAATAAAACTTTATTTACCTATCTCTTGCCTTAAATATATGTTTTATGAGTTGTGCATGATGGCATAATGAAGGAAATTATTCCTCAACTATTATCCTCCTTTCTAACCTTTTTTAGGGTGTTTTCAAGTTTTTTGCAGGTCTAGATTAGTGTTCTTTCTACCATTGATGTAAGATCTCAATTAGTCTTATAAATCCTCTTTGTTTGAATTTATTATGCTTCTTGAACTTATTCTATTGAACACTTATGCACTAAGCTAGATTATGAGGTTGTGTGAGCTAGCATTATCTTCTATATACCTAGTATGGATTCAAGCTTATGGGAGTTCCCCATTTTTATTTGTTTCATCACCTTTTATCCTTCTTACGAGACATTTCCCATTTTCTAACCCTTTTCCCTATGATAATCATTAGTTTAGGTGAGCATCAAGAGGAAGCTTTCCTTCTTCAGAGGTTCAACCCCACCATAGGTTCCCCAAAACCTAAGATTGTCTGAATAGTGTAGTTCAATTAGAAAGGACTTGAATAACCCTCTCTAAGGGTTCATATCGATGCTACAATAGTGTTAGTTATGATTTTTAATTGGGGCATATGTATAAAAAATAATATTTTTAACCTTTATCAAATATTGATGCTTTTTATCTTTCAGGAACCCATCGAGTCACAATCTCTCTAAGTACATGCCTTACGAGTGTATGGGAAAGGGGTGGGTAGACCATTAGTGTTTCTTATTATTTTTGTCTCTTTTTTACCATGTTATATCTATAAATTTACCTCCTAAAAAACTATTCCCCTAAGATTTTATTCCTATTTTCCACCCTCCTCTAGTCTTTTACCATCTTCATTATCCCTTTCCCCTACCTTAAACCCCCTTTTTTTAGTTTACATGACTATGTTGGCCACATCAACCCTATATTGATATTTACAAAATCTTACTAAGAATTAGGTTGGCCATGATTGCCATAGTTCATTACCTAGTTATTTTTTTTTGTCGATTTCAATACTAGGTCAAATGGGTGAACCTTATTATTCTAAACTTTTACAAGGGTTTAGGGTTAGATATACCTATATAAACACTTCATTTTTCCATTTCTAAGAGAAGAGGATTAAGATATATTATGCATTTTATTATCCATCATTTTAATTGAGGATCAAGCTGAGGTATTCATACTTTCTTTAGAGATATGGATATTATCTTATAGAAAAGTAGTTTGGATGCTTTGATAGGTTGTGTAGCTTAAAGCTTATTTATCCTTGTCATCCTTATATACCACAAAAACCTCTTTCAAAAAACCTAGACCAAGGGAGAAATTGAGGCTTGATAGGTTTGCCTTTAAAGGTAAGGATTACTAACTTTGTTCCTCTTTTCTAAGAGTAGATAGATATGCATTTTCACTTATATTCCATTTATTAGGATTGCGTATACATTGACATGAGTATATGTCTTTTATGCATGTTTACTTTTAGAGTTTATTACACCCTCTTTGTACCACAAGGTTTGGTGAGTAGTAAATTAGATTTTTCTTTACTTGTTATTATTTTACTGAATATGAAAAACATAAGACGTAGTTAGGGTTATTACATAGTTTTTATTGATTGGAGGCTTTGGAACCCTCCTATTGATATTATTATAAAAATATATCCCTTGTCTAGGTTAACAGATCTATATTGGTCATAACCATGAATATATAATGTATCTCTAATTGGAAGTATAAGTAGCATATATATTCTTTGAGATAGGATTGATTTGTAGATCTATTACATTTTTATTACATACATTCTGGACAACTTGATGTGAATATAACCCTTACAAGTTTTTTTCATGCTTTCATCTCTACCATTTTACTATTTTTCTATATTTGTGATACTATGTCTACTAGGCCAATATAGCTATCACTTTTATGTGCAGGTATAACACACATTTATATCAAATTGACTTTGTTATTTCTATAGAGGTCTTCATTAGATACAGGTTACTAGATCAGATAGGTTAACATAGTATCATCTTCAGTCCTAGATACCAAACTATGTCAAATAGGTTGACTTAGTATTCCAGTCAGCATCTAGATAACAAATGAAGTTGAACATGTCAACTTAGTCTTCTAGTCAACATCTAGAACAACAAACTAAGTCATGTAGGTTGATTTAGTTATCTTATCTTACTTCAACAAACAAGGTTTTATAGAACTAGGTGAAACCAGTCAACTTAGTTTATAGAACTTGAAAGCATCATTCAAAGCACTTTAGAAGAAAATTTTCAATCCTCATCATCCTCTAACACACCAAGGTTCCTCTTTTTCTCTATCTATTAATTCAGTACTTCATTATAGTTTCTATTTTATGAAAGTTTGTAGTCTCAAAACTACAATCCTATAACAAACTAAGTCAACTAGTTGACTTAGTTCTATAGCCTATATTATGTCTAAAAGACTCAATCGACCTGGTTAACTTTGTTCTTAAGGACTTTTGCTTCCATATAATAGTAGCAACCCAATCAACTATGTTTTTCACTATTTGCATACAATGTCATCTAAACTAACTTTGTACCATTCTAAATTTGGGAATTAACAACTATTTGCTAGTATTTGATTCCCACTTTCATTTTTTAGTTGTTTTCATGCTTATAATAGATCACATAGTCTAATTTTATGGTTTTTCAAATTTCCATTTAATTACACTCTTTTTTCACTTTTTTCACACACTACCAAACCACACAATATTCAAAAAGTATTTAAAATTTATCTTTCCAAGGCCTACCTACCTATATTTCATTCACCAAGGGGGAAGCCAACTTGGTTTTATGGCCAAGTAAAACATGTGGTTAATGTTATATATTGGCAAAGTACCCAACACCCTTGTCACTATGGGATTGTAAAGTGAGGGGGTAGGCCCCAATACCAAGCCAATACCATTACCAACATAGATCTCTTTCAACTTAAATGTCCTAAAACCATCCATAGATTGCTTTCTAGTTCCTTATTTTTAGCTAACTTTCCTATCACACTTAAAATAACACTTTATAATAATCTAACAACACTCAAGATGACCACTTAGTTAGAATTTTACTTTTAAATTAATTGTTTGATCTCTGATCATTGTGTGTTGTATTATAAAAATATACATTAGCCAACGTTGGTGCAAGGTTTTGTGTTGTGTTCCCCCAATTGGATCATTCTCATTGATCCAACTGTTTGTTGTTTTCTTCCATTTTTGCATCAATTACATTACAAAAACTTTTCCTATTTTAGCACACTATCATTCTATTTGACATAGTCTCTTATAGACTAAGTTTTTACATGTCTACAGTACTAAATTGACATGGTCAACCTTGTACTCTTTTTTGGTAGTTAGGTTATGATAATAAGTCAATTTAGTCTACCCTATATCCTTATTAGATTATGTTTTTTCCCTATCTATAGTACTAATTTGACCTGGTCAATCTATACTCTTTTTTTCTAGTTAAGTTATAATACTAAGTTAACATGGTCGAACCTATACTCTTATCTATCCCTTAGATTATAGAACATAGTAGACCTTGTTGACTCTATATTATTCTTTTTTCTTTACTTTTGAATCAACTTTATCTTCCTTAGTATTTCTCCCTCATCATGAAATTTTTGTTTGAAGACAAAACTAAGTTGAATTCAATAGATATGATGAGATTTACCAAAACCAATAGGTTCTCCCATAAGCATCTTGTGGCTCCTACCCTATATGAAAGTAATGTGAATTAACCACTTGTACTACAAACTATGGGACCCTCCTTATTCCTCTTCACTTTAAAATCCTATCTTCTCATTTGAAGATTAACTTCAATTAGAGTATACCTCATAAATGCTATTCATCATCAATGAGTTTCCTCAACATCAAGGAAAATATCCTTCTAATATTTACCATCTCATGATAAGTGGTCAAGTCAAGGAACCCCATTCCCCTTCTCCTAAATTCTAACATGGATTTGAGGACACTAGCTTCTTTGCTTCTCAACCTCTTCCCTCTATTTGAACCCTTATCATACCATGACATATTTCTCTTTGATTTTCTCCACATCTATTCCTTGTATATCTACTAACATGGTAGGTTCTACATCTAGTGGGCCTCTTCCAAGACCCACTCTTCTCAATTATTCCACTAGTGCAACATTTACTACCCATGGTAATCATGCCTCTATTTACACTTCTTCTCATCCATATAATAGTACATATTTTACCACACAAGCAAATAATGATATTAGTTCCTCACTTACCAATAATTCTTCTCAAGCTACTACTAACACCCATAGTGGTACGCAAGCCACTACTACCAATTCCAGTGCTTCACACAATGCCAATAATACCACTTAAACCCATCATATTCTCTTAAAACTCTTAATAAAATGAATAATTTCAAGATAACAATTTCAATGAAAATTATGAAAAATAAAAATCATTTTATCCATCTTTTAAAACCACCTCAACAAGTTCCATCGGGAACACAACCAAAATTCTCCCCCACCTCCTCTTCAAGATTCCCATGGTAATGTTACCCCTCAACCTTTGATTATTAACAAATAATTAAGCACCTTCAAAATGAGCCTCTTAAACCTCAAATTTATAATATTTACATAGGAGGTATCACCCCTACCATTACTTACATGGGTCAACCGATCCTACTCTCCACTTAAAAAATATGGAAATCTATATAAAGACTGGGTCAAGTTAAATATTTTTTCCACTACCAATATATTAGGAAAAAAATATCATGGGTGATGATTTATATTGGTAAAACTAACTAAAATCCCATTAAATCACTAGTTTATAATATTTAGTCAATGTTCTAGTCCAAGAATTTTAAACTAGTGATCTCCCTTAAAATATCTTGGCCAATTTTATCAATGTAAGCAACTTAAGATCGAAATTGCACAAGATTTCATCAAACAATGGAAGACCTTATCTAAAACATGTGAACATAATATGGTAAGATGACAACCTCTTTCATCTATTTAATAATGTTATTTTTTCCAAGTTGCAATAGACCATTGACTCTTTCACCACATACTTTGGAAAAGGCCATTAACCAAGAAAATCATCCAAATTTCCTCATGTGTCAATTTTAGCCATCCTAACCTTTTATGGGTACTCACATGCTAACCAATAATAATAACCATCATGCTAAAAAAATGGTCTAACTGATTCCTATGATACCATTCATACTATTCAAGTTATTGTTCCCAACCAAGATCTAGAATAAGCTTCTCCTCCTAATCATATCACTAATCCTCATTTATCTTCAACAAATAACATCAATGTTCATAAAAATTTATCCTTAGTAGAATTAAAAAAATGTCTACCAAGGATTATTTTGTGAGAACTTGATCCAACTTGTCCCATGAAATCCTAGTATGATCCAATAAATTTTTTTGGTTTCATACTAGTTAGGGTCATTTTCATGAGATTTGTAGGCAAATTCATAATTTGGTTATGAATTTCCTTCTTGATCCCAATTTTTATCATTATTTTATCATTTATAAATGTCAATGAGCCTATAAAATTACATTCAAATCCCATGAAACACAAATTAAATCTCAATATTTGAACTAGGCTAATACTCATTTGACCATCTATAAAGATCCTATTCTGAATCACCAAGACAACCTAGATAAACCTACCCCTCTCTAGAAATAATTTTGATAGTCTTGTTGACCCAACTCTTGAAGATAATGTAGTCAATATGATTAATATGAGAAGGGTGGTTACCTTCATTGATCCTCATACCATCCACTTTCCTCAATTGTCTCATACATTTCATGTTATCAAGACTCTTATCCAACTCATTTAACAGAGTTGAGGTAAGAAGACCTTATATCTTTTGATGAACCAATTCCAACACCTCCCTTGGATAAAACTTCTCATACCATTATATCACTCTTCTAACCTCTTAACCCATCACCAATGATACTCAAACTTATATTAACACTTCTTACAATCTATCTCAAAATAAACCTGCATCAACTACCCCATCTTCACAATACAATCAATAAACTTATCCTCTAATTAAAACTTCCACATATTATCAACATAAATTCACATACACTTTAGTTATTCCTTCCAAAGACCTTAAATAATATGTACCTCTTTCCAATTGTCCCCTTATGGGTTATGATGAATGGATCTTATCATGAATGTTACTAATCTCCCATCTCAAATACCATTTTTCTAACTTATGCAAACCTCTCCACATCATCATAATCATCTTATGTATCTTTTGTTCAAAATCAACATCCTTCATCCTCCCTTAGTAGGACATGAAGCCAACTTATCTAGATTAGAAGATAATATTTTATAATAGTTTGAAAAGATGTCCATACACATTGATGAAACAATAGACATTTCTCTTTCCTAAAATTCCCCATTGCTTCTATGATCCTTGATGAGATTATACTTTGAGTGGATGATCCTCCTCTCTTTATTAGTGTCCAAATTGGTGATATCAAAGTCAAGTATGCCTTGATTTATGAGGTTTTAGTCAACTTTTATTTCCTCTCTTGACTTTATCAAAACCCTTAGATATTTTTAATGTAATCTTAAGTCCACATTCAAAACATGTCAAGGCTATGACCAAAGGCAATACCTCCTTTAGGCTATGTATGCATCCATATCACCATCCCACCTATCACTATCACATAAAGGTGATTATATTCAAATTTCCCCTATCTTATAACATTTTTCTTGGTAGGCCATGGACTCATCGCATGAGATAGCCTCTTTCACTTACCAATATGTCAAATTTTCTCACAATGAAGCAATCTATAAGATTCAAGATGAAACTAACCATTAGAATTTCAAAATATTATAAGTACATAGTGGTATTCAAGATTCCTACCCTTGAACCCTTGCCAAGCATTCCATTTCATGAATCTCAATAGTTTAAATTCCTATCAATTACACCCAAGGTTAAAATGGTCACCCCCAACTCATTAAGAATATACCACCTAAACTCCTAGATTTTGTTTATGATGAGCCTAACAAGATCAATCTCATTAGTAAAACCTTATATCTCTAAACTCATCTCATTTCTTAGCTTCACCATTCTTTAAAACCTCAGTCTCATCAACCACCTAGCGATGATATACTTGTTATGTTAACTAAGACTCGATTTCTAGTCATCACACCACATTAGACAACAAGTTTATCCCTACATATGCCATTCATCTTTATAAACTTGATTATGATGATGTATATACCTTAGATGATCCCATATTAGGAGAATCTTGTTTAGGCCTAAGATGATGAAATTATTTGTTATTTTTACTCTTTGCTTTAGTCTTCAGTATTATTATATCATTTCATCCTCTATCAATCCTAATTTTAACATTTTTATCCTCTTGATTTAGGGTAGATATGATATGAACACCTCTATTTTTTGAAGAGCCTCATAAGAGTATACTTATATATCATATTTATGAATGGTATTTATCATTTTGATCCATACCAAGACTTATGCCTATAATGATTTCAACTATCCTTCATCCTTCTGTGCATTCCACTCCTCCCTTAATGTATCCCAGTTTAGATCTTATTACCACTCCCTCTCTAGCTAAGTTTTTTCTTGTTTTAGATCATATATATCCTTCAATCAAGCCTTTCCCATTCTCTTCACCAGCTCCACATTCCTTGGTAATGTTTTACTCCCTTTACCATAGTTTTCACCTTTGTCCACCAAATGGGTCGATCAACCATATTATGATATTACTAAAGTTGTCAGTCATTAGGACTAGAGATATTCATTATACCAACCTTCCTTAGCTTCCATTACCACTCATCCTACTAGTACACCTAAAAAGTCTACTAATAAGCATATTTATTGATTATATAACATAGATAATCATTCATCCATACATTGTCATAAGTTGAGGTAAGGTAAT
>JARHVA010007919.1:410000-586396 GCA_037957365.1 Torreya grandis | reverse complement strand
GTCTTTACATCCTTTATTTTAATCTTTATATCCTTGATTATATTCTTATATTCTTTGACGACTTCAATAATTTCCTCAAACCTAGTTCAAAGATGTCTCATTTCTCCTTCACATTCCATGAATGACTTTGCCTGCTCATTAAGATTCTTAAAGATCAACTCATTTTCATCACCCTTGGAGTTAGTGTTATTCATCCTTGTCTCAAAAATAATAACCTTCTCTTTAATACATTTGACCATTGGTATAAATTCTTGATTCTCTTTCCTTAATTGTTTAGCCATCTTGTGCTTCTAAGATCACCTTCAAGCTATGAAGACTCCACCATAAGGACCAAATATGATAAAAATTATTGGAATAAAAATAACTATAGGGGGTGAATTAGTGTAAAATTTTTTCTCTCAATTCCATACATAATTCATTACCCATTCAAACTACCATAGAGATATAAAAAATCATAGAGAAAAAAATCACATAAACATGAAGTAATATATCAACACATGAAACACCAAAGCTATGTGGGAAAACCTCATGGGGAATAAAACCCAATATCACAAACTTGGACTAATATCTTATATGAAAATTAAATAAATATTTTTTGAGGCACAAATCCTTAAGTATCTCCAACCCCTACCTATTCAATTACCCACTCAACTAGTCTTTAGCAAGCACCTACTTGCAAGGAGGATCTAACCCCCTTAGTGACTTGGCACCAACCCAACCACTTCAAGGACACTTCTTCAAGATCTAAACACCAAGGCACCTCAAAATACATTCTTGAATAAGAACGAACATAACTAAGGTAATCTTGATCACCTCAAGACACCTTATTACTCTCCCAACTGATGGTGGGCCTCTCTCTCGTCTCTCTAACCTAAAAATAAATGACTATCATTCACCTATAAAACTTCTCTAATGTATATTATGGTATATCAACATCCATACAATAACTTATACCTCATTAGTCTTCTATCCATCTCATACAACTTGTTAGGCTCACTCGCTCAATATATCTCTTCAAGACTTATTAGGTCCATTGACCTTATCATCCACCTACAAAAGATCAGTTAGATATTAAACATGGTTTATTTATTATTTTTGTATTAATAAATGACCTATATACTTCTCTTTTAAGATAAATTTACTTCACTTCAATCTTATAATTCAGTTACTAACTCAAATAAGCCAATCAGGCCTTGTTTTTATACCAAACTTTTGCTTTCACCCATCTAGATTAGCCAAGAACATAACCATAATTGGATCAAACTTCAAATATTGTCCTAATACACGTTTAAAATAATAATAAAACATCCCAAAAGTTTTTCATTACCTTTTAGGACCAAAAACCCTATTAGGCCTAATAGATACCTAAAGGGAATTAGGCCTTCTATAAGGCACACATTACACTCTGTCCCATTGAAATAATTTGAGTCTTCACCAATGAATGAAAAAAATTATAATACACATAAAATATAAAAATTATATAATATACATAGGTTAATACCACATGAAATTAAAACTTACCATTTTGAACTGTACCATTAGGCCTTCTCATCATTAGGCCTTCATACATAGGAAAAGTCTGCCTCACATAACTGAAGCATATGTTCAACTCTACCAATTAAAAATATGAAAAAATCACATGAATATATATTTAATGACATAAAAAACTTCCCTAAATTATTTTTTATTCACCACATAAGCTAAAATACCTCATACTCACTCTTGTAACATGACCACTCAGAATGGTTGAACATAATCAAAGTACAATCAAGAACTTTTGGCCTCCTAAAAAATTTACAAGAACTTCTCATGAAGAAAAATATATTTACATGGACATTTGGTACTTTTACAACATCTTCACAATCTTTATACATTTCAAACCTTGTCATATAGACTCACACTCTTCATTTCATCTAGCACAATCAAGAACTATCAATCAATCTCAGGAACCAATCATGGTCAACATGACTTCCAACACATGTATAACCAATTAAAAAACATATAAATCATTTAGGTGATCCTTAAAAATCCTGATATAATCTTAAAACACACACACACACACACACACACAAACACACACACACACACACACACACACACACACACACACACACACACACACACACACACACACACACACACACACACACACACACACACACACCACACACACACACACACACACACAAACACACACACACACACACACACACACACACAACACACACACACACACACACATTTATAATGGTAAACATGAGATATATAGATCAATATCTAAAACACACTCTTTTATTGTCTTCATTCATACTTATAGGTTACTTTGAGATCACTTTCTTGCCTATATGTGAACATATGAAAAATTTATAAACCAAGGCAACATGAGGCATATATTTTCAAAAAAATACTTTGGAAATCAAGAATGAGTCTTGACCTTAAACCTCCATTCACTTACATGCATTGACTTGGTCAACCATGCTTGTAGCATCAAATTCTTTAGAAACTA
Organism: Torreya grandis; assembly: GCA_037957365.1. Lineage (NCBI taxonomy): Eukaryota > Viridiplantae > Streptophyta > Pinopsida > Cupressales > Taxaceae > Torreya > Torreya grandis. The sequence continues at coordinate 583,890 of JARHVA010007919.1, read as the reverse complement.
GCATATTTCTATAGCTTCCACTCACTACTCTAACAAACCATTACCACTTATGGATGGCTATAGGAGTCCTCTACATTATTCAAATGTAAAAAAAGCATTGAAAATCAATTGTAGGGTCATTTCTATAAATATCTTTCCATTTAGGTCAATGTGAAGGTTTTGAGAGGGTTTTAGACTATTTCCTTAATGGTTTGTTCATACAATATCACTACTTAAATTCCAAACTAATGCCTTTAAATACCTTTTAAATAAATTTTAAATCCCTCCCAATAGTCTCATATTCCCATTTAATTATCAAACATGCCAATGAGAATCAAAATATCCTTCATGGGCTCTCATCTCTTCATTTTGCATGCACATGAGATCTCAAAACATGTTTTCTTACTTTCTCGTTTAACACATGACCTAAAATTTCATAAACATTATTGATACAAATTTTCAATAGAAATTTATGCTCACATGTGTTTAAATACCTTATAAACTTATGTTGACCCTTCATTAGGCCACACTAAGTTTCATGTATACTAGGCCTTAAACTACCAGTTGCATTTTGACCCTTGAACACACTTGGGAACCTCTTGTATTGTTCTCAAATAATCACACCAATTTCAAATGACATTATAAAAAGATCATGTACTATAAAAAATTGTTCACCTTATTCTCACATGTAAGGTCTAAGCCTTAATACCTTACCTTCTTACCACTATAGATGTACTTTCCACGTCATTCAAGTGTTCAAACATATTCTCATATATTATACCAATACTATGACATCCTTTATAGGTATTGTTAACACCATGATACTATAGTCCACTTACATTATTAGGATCTAGGTCATAAAATATACCTTCAATATACCATACCAATTTGAGACTTACTCTCATGCCAACCAACTTTATACCATTCTCTCAAGATTGTACCTACTCATTTAAATACTCTCTCAATACTTCACAAGGCACTCTAATGGATCACTTCAAACATCACATTAGCAAGTTCAACTAGTCAAACATATACCAATCACCATAGCCACCTTCTGATGCTTCTTTTGATATCAATGACAATTCAAAAGCATATGACATCAATGGCAACTTGCAACAATCTCTTCCTTTATCATTGATGGTAAACACTATAACTATTAGACCATTCTCATATCTCCTCAAGATGGATCTCCCTACCAAGTCTTTCTACCCATTTTACATTAATGATAAAGGTTATATAAACATATTCCATTGATCCTTTTACTTTATCATTAATAGAGCTAGCAAGCTCCCTATTTGTCCATGCATACCTTTGATAACATTGGTCTTTGTAAACCAATTCTCAACTCTCACTTTACTAGTACTATCTTTGCTTTTTTGACAACATCGTAGGCTCATATCTACTAAATTAGATAACTTATTAGTCAAAAATACACAAATATCCTCCTAAGACCATGCTTCTCCTTTTGAGATTGACTAAACTATCATTAACTTGTATACATATGGACATCAATCTTCTTTCTTGATATCTAATAACACTTTAAGAAGGGACTCCTTATTTTGACAAATCATCTTCCTAAAACAAAATTAGATCATGTAGATACCTACACACACCAAGCTAGTCTGCCAATAGTAAAATTGTTCAAAATAACAATCTTAGTAGTCTAAACACATGTCATAGTAATAGAATCTTTATGTAATAGTCTTAATCCTTTTATGTTTCACTAGACATTATGGTCCAAACCATCTCAGAATAGGTTCCACTTAGAAAAAAATTAGTTAGGTCTTATGAGACCTCAATATCTATGTCATACCTCATTCAAACCATTATCAAACTCTATCAAGGTCCTGATATAATTCACTATCTTTTAATTTTCTCATTGTCCTATGAAATCTTGAGAATCTCATTCATGCCAATCATGTCAAAAGTTTTAAACACTTGCATCAGCATCCAAACTAACCTTTTTAGTTATTACTATGTCCATAATGTATAGTCATCATTTTGGATCTTCATATCCTCATTGGTCTTGCAGACCAATCTATGACTTATATGCCTTATTGAAAACCAATATAACGACACACTAAAATATCAAAATCTACCCTTGTTTGAATTGAATATATGTCAACACCAGATGTTACTATATTTAGACATTTTCAAAATAAGGTCAAGGTCTACCCATTTGACCTCATATAGTGTGCATAATAATAATAATATATTTTTGATCACTTGAACCAACTTCAACAAGCATAAAAATTATGAACATATACATAGATCTACTTACCTATAAGAAACATACTCTAACTGAATCCTCTTATTTTAGATGAACTTTCACATACCAAAATTACAATTGGGTATATGAGACCTCATTAATTGTGTTCTAAATACCTTGACATGCCACCACTCATTTATATTTAAATTAAGAATACATCTATGAAGCCTAGATAGAGATAACCCTTTTCATAGAGATCTAGAACAATGTGAATTGAGGAGACTCCTAGTTCTCCAATCCACTCCTCTCAATCAACTTATAATCATGAGGCTGACAGTCTTTCTTTGGAATCCTCTAGGTTTTATTATTTATTTTAAACACTTTAGACTTAGTATCCCCTTTTGACTCAACAGCTTCCTTCTTATCCTCCATTTGAGCTAAAGTATAGACCTCTTTCACAACTTTCTAAGAATTGACAATACATGCTAACAAAAGGATCTCTTGACACACCTTAGCAAATAAATCACCTTGAATCTTGGATTAAAGTTGATTAGACATAACTTTATTAGGTCTCCATACCTGGGTTTGTCTTTCCTTATGAATCCTATGGTAAAATATAGAAATATTTCCCATGTTATGACAACTTTAGTAAGCCACATTAACCATACTCTCTTTTACGATATCTCACCCTATGACCAAAATAATTACATGAAAAGTAATGACCATGAAATGAATTTACATACCTTATAGAATTTGATTTTATGATACATCTTTTTATATTTCCTTTCATGTTTTAGATTGAGGGTAAAAGCAGGTTTTGAAGGGGCCCCGAAACCCTATTACAAAGAGCAAAAGAGAGAACGTCTAAGACCACAGGCAAAGCCTAAAAAACACTACAAGTAAGTAGAAAAAATAGGTTTTAAATGGACCTAGAACCACCAGAGTAAACATCCGGTCAAAACCCAGAAAACATAGGTCTGGTAACACAACAGTCAGAAGATAACAAAAAGAAAACAAAGAACAAGTACCAGTTTCAAAACCAACAAGAAGGACCAAATTATTCATCCAGTTCCAGTATCAAGTTCATGGCTTCTTTTCCTTTCAAAATAGTTTCCCTCAGTGGTAGCCTCCAGCTGAGCTCCTTTTTGTGTATCCTTCTTTCTAGAGCTTTGCCTCATCCTTTTGCTGGGGACCCTCTAGTGCTTTGGTCTCCTCATTGGCTCGTTTACCTATATTGATAGCAACACAACACAAATGGTTGGATGTTACTTCCTCCATTTTATTTCTATTTTCCTTTATAAGTTCCCAAAGATTGTTTTCATAAGCTTTGAGCTTGACTGGGATCTCGCTTAACTGATTTTCCATGTTGTTTATTTTGTTCCAAGCAATTTTTAGGGGAATCTTCCAAATTTTCCGCTTTTTCTCTTGAGATCCATGATCTCCCCTGCACATCCATGAATCGATTTGGGAAGAAGCCTCTGCCTTACAGTTAACCCAGGTCATAGTAGTGTATGTTTCATCATTCTGATTCTTCCCGTCTCCAGTCCTCAGGCTTTTTATTAGGACTAATCCTGACTTCTTCAAAGATATCTTCTTGACTCTTTTGTTCCCCGCTCCTTGATTCTAGATTGTATTTCCATATTCTTATTTTGGATATCATCCTGATCAGATTTTTTCCTTTTCATTCTTAGAAGTTGGGTCCTCAACAGGATCTTCCTGATCAAAATTCTTCCTCTGACGCATTCTGGTTTTCCTCCGTATCTTTTTGTCTATTAGCAGAATCCTCCTCAGTATTCACTTTATCTTTTTCAATTTCCTTGAGAACATTCTTCATCATCACTTGAGTTAGTATCCCAGCTTTTCAGTTCCTTCTTCTTCCTCCAGTTTTTCCTTCTCGGGTTCTTCAATTTTTCTCCCATCCCCTTTCTTCTTCTACATTCTGTTATTTAGGACTGGGGGACTTGGAATTTAACCTCTCCTGATTACTCTTTCATTCTTTTTATATCTCCTGATACCTTATTTTCCCACTGTTTGGGGTACTTAACCAGTGCCCTATTCTTAAAGTAGCCTTCAATAAATAGAATAAGGCCTTTATGGAGGATAGGGTGCATTTCCTTTTTCCTATGTGTATATAAGCTTTGGACAAGGGAATAGCGAAGATAAAAAGGAAAAGACAGACTAACCTTATGCCTGAAATGGTTGAGGAAAACAAAATGGAACTTGTGCACTCGTTTGCTTCTTCTGTCTAGTATGAAGTACTCCTTTATACAGCTTAAAGACATCCCTCCATATCCCTTTAATCTGGTCCAGCTCATAGAAAAATCCCCATTTTTGACCAGCTTATGCTCTTCCTCATCCGTTTTGGGGAACTTACAAAATGCCCTCGTTCGAAATGCTTGTTTTCTTGGAAAATTTGAGTCCATCCATTGGCAACCCCTGTAACCTTAGCAATAAATTCCTTTGTTAAGTTTACAGATATACCATGTAAGGTGACCCTTTCATCAGACCAAATTTTTGAAAAAGGGCCGTCGTGATATGCGGTTTTGAGCCATTGGAGCTTCCATGGTCGTACTTCCATCTGTAGCTCGTAACTTTTCCTTTCTGTAAGATTCTCCAGACTTCATGCTTCTCTCTCTCATACTTCACAGCTCTTCTTAGGTTCTTGTTTTACGGGGGTTCCTCCCTTCCTTTCACAAGCCATACTCATTTTCTTCAAATCCCTTTTGCTGTGGACTTTGCCCTGAAACCTCCTGCTATCATATTGATTGGGAATTTGACTTTGAAAGTGCTTTTTTCATGATCCGCTTATCCCTCTTGAGGGCCTTGCTTTTTAATAATTGAATTCCTTTCCCCATGCTGCCACTCCTCCTACTCATTATAATTTTATTATACTCCAATCTTACCTTCTTTTGCATGGGTGGCATCATGAAGAATGAGCGCCCTTAAATCCACATTCCTTTCTAAAGTATCATACCACCTCACTATTTGACCTTCCCAGACAGCACAATTAGCAAGTCAATCAGCAACACCATTGGCTTCTCGAAAGGTGTGGGTGATTTTTAATTTCTTGAAATACTTTTGAAAAAATATTTCCTTTCATGTTTACATTAATATGATCTACGTTATTCTCATCCTTCTTGGCTTGAAGGTTGACTCTTTTCCTTTCTCAACCTTGCTCATCTTGTTTATGATTTATTAATGCACAATATTCAAAGTACTCATCTCAATATTAAATTTGGAAAAGTATTCCTCTTTTTAACTTATATTTGTCTTTACATCCTTTGGTTTACTGTTAAGATCCTTGATTTTACTTCTTATCTTCTTTGACCACTTCAACAATTTCCTCAAACCTAGTTTGATGATGACTCATTTCTCCTTTGTGTTCCATGAATGACTTGTCTTATTTTTTAATATTCTTAAGGGATCATCTCATTTTAATCACCCTTAGATTTATTTTTAATCCTCCTTGTCTCAAAAATACTAATATTCTCTTTAATACTCTTTGAACTATTAATCTCAATTCTTGATTCTCTTTCCTTAATTGCCTTTAAGCCATCTTGTTCTTCTAGGATCACCTTCAAGATATTAATCCTCCTCTAAAGGACCTAATCTAGTACCAATTATTAGAATCATAAACATTTATAGTTTGGGGGCTTAATTATTGTACAAAATTTCCACTTGATTCCATACATCATTCATTACCCTTTAAAAACTAACATAGAGATATGATAAAGCATAAAGAAGGAATCACATAAGCATGAAGCAAGATATCAACACATGAACACAAAATCTATGTGGTAAACACTCATTTGGGATAAAAAACCACTATAAAACCACTTTTAATAATATCCTATAAGTAATGAAGTAAATATTTAGTGAGGGCACCAAACCCATAACTAGTCAAAACACCAACTCAACTAGTCTTTAGCAAAGCACCTACTTCCAAGGAGGATCCAACCTCATAAGTGAAATGGAACTAACCAAAAAAAATTAAATCACACTTATAAAAATCTCTAACCTAAAAATAAAATCCAACTCCCTTCTTGATTAAGCACCAACCCAACCAAGGCAAGCTTGATCACCATAAGACACCTTGTTACTCTCTCAACTTATGGTGACCTAGTCTTTAGCTCTCTCTCTCTCTCTCTCTCTCTCTCTCCTCTCTCTCTCTCTCTCTCTCTCCTCTCTCTCTCTCTCTCTCTCTCTCTCTCTCTCTCTCTCTCTCTCCTCTCTCTCTCTCTCTCTCTCTCTCTCTCTCTCTCTCTCTCCTCTCTCTCTCTCTCTCTCTCTCTCTCTACCCTAAAAATAAATCACTAAAAGACACCTAAAATACTCATATAATTTATATTTATGGTATCTCAACATTTATCAACTCATTCATCTCTCTTCTAGTCCTTCTACCCCCTGCCATACAACCTCTTAGGCTCACTTACTCAATATGCCTCTTTTAGGCTTATTATGTCTATGTACCTTATCATCCACCTACAATAAAATTAGTTAAATATTAAACATGGTTTATTTAATCTTATTATATTTCTCAATTACATACTTCTTATCCTTTAATATCACTTTAATTCACTTGAATCTTCCAATTCACTTACTAACTCAAATAGGCTAATTAGGCCTTGCTTTTATACTAAACTTTTGCTTTCACCCATATTGGTCATCCAAAAACATAACCATACTTATATCACAATTTTAATAGGTCATCATACATTTTTAACATAATAAAAAATAATCCCACAAGTTTTTTATTACCTTTAAAGACCAAAACCCTATTAGGCCTAATAGAGACACCTAAAGGAATTAGGCCTTCTCTAAGGCACACATTACACTCTGAACCATTGAAACATTTTGAGTATTCAAAAATGAATTAAAAACTTATAATAAGCCCAAAATATACCCCTTATACCATATAAATAGGTCCATACCACCTGTAAGTCAAATTCACCATTTGAACCATGCAATTAGACCTTCTTTCCATTACACCTTCATACATAGGAAAAGTCTACTTCACATAACTAAAGCATACATTCAAATTTTCCAAGTAAAATATGAAAAAATAAAATTAATATGTATTTCATGACCTAAAAACTTCTCCAAATTCTTTTGTCTTCACCACATAGGCTAAAATATGTCAAACTCTCTCTTCTAACATGACTACTCATAATGGTCAAACATAATCAAAGTATAGACAAGAACCTTTAGCTCTTAACAACTATAAAGTAACTTATCATGAATAAAAATATATTCAAATTTATATTTTTGACTTATATAACATATTAATGATCATTATATCCTTCAAATATTGGCATATAGACTCACATTCTTCATTTCATCTAGCACACCAAGAACTATCAATAAGTCTTAGGAACCAGTCATGGTGAACATGACTTCCAAAACATGTATAACCACTTCAAATAACCTATAAATCATTTATTTTATCATTAAAAATCCTTATATCATCTTCAAAAACATAGATATAGAGTTGTAATGGTAAAAATGAGATATATAGATTAATATATGAAACACACTCTTTTAATGTCTTCATTCATACATACATGTCACTTTGAGAGCACTTTATTAACTATATGTGAAAATATTAAAACTTTAGAAACCAAGGTAAAATCAGGTATATGTATTTTAAAAATACTCCAAATAATTGGATTCATCCCTAATCATTTCAAACCAATTCCTAATCTCTTTCTCATTTTAATTGGTTTTTCTCACTGTTTCAATATTAACCCAATTTAGTGATAGGTTAACTTGAGTGCCTAAAAATATTGAAAAAAAGTATATATATTTTTAAAAAACAATGGACATAAATAATTTTTATTGACCTTCAAACTCCACTCACTTGCATGCATTGACTTGTTCAACCCTGCCTATAGTATCAAATTCTTTAGAAACAAGCATATTTCTATAGCTTTCATTTACTAGTCTAACAAAATAATGCCACTTAGGGATGATTTGGATGAGTCCTATACATTATCCAAAACATAAAAAAAATCCTTTCCAATCTATTTTATGTAATTTTATAGAAGTATCTCTCTAATCAAATCACTATGAGGATTTTGAGAGGGTTTTAGAATAGTTTACCTCCTTAACAGTCATTCATATAGTATTGCCCATAAATATATATAGATAATGGATTTGAAATAATTATTAGGGACCATTTTTACATCTCTCATAAAAGGCTCATCTTCCCATGAAACTTTGACACATGCCAATGAGCATCAAAATATCCTTCTCAGGCTCTTATTTCTTCATTATGCATGCATAGTAGTTCTCAAAACATGTTTTCTTGATTTCTCCTTCAATTTATGACCTAAAAATTCATAAAAATGATTTATAAACATTTAAAAAACCTAAATACATGCTTAAATGTTATTAAACACCTTGAAAACTCATCTTGACCCTTCATTAGGCCACACTAGCTTTTCATGCATATTAGGCCTTAAACTATCAATTGCATTTTGACCCTTGAACACACTTGGGAACCTCTTGTATTATGATAAAATCATCACAAAAATGTAAAATTAAATTATCACAAAGCTCATGTAATATCAAAATTATTCACTTAGGTCTCACATACAAGGACTAAACGTCAATACTTGACATTCCTACCATTATAGATGCACTTTCTACCTCATTCACATGTTTAAACATATTTTCATATGCTATACCACTAATATGCATCATTTATATGTATTTTTAACACCATGATACTAAAATCCACTTCCATTATTAAGATTTAGGTCATTAAATAAACCCTCAATATAACATACCACTTTGAGACTTACTCTCATGCCAATGAATTGTATACCATTATCTCAAGCCTATACCTACTCATTTGAATACTCCCTCAATACTTCAAAAGGTAATCTAATTAATTAATTCAAAGATCACATTAGTAGTCTCAACTAATCAACCATCTACCATTTACCATATCCACCTTCTTGTGATTCTTTGACATTAATGATAGTTCCCAAGCACATGACATCAAAGATAACTTGTAACACATTGTTTATACACTCTCTAGTAGACACTCACTAGCCCTTCTAGGATTATCTTCACATTTATCACTCAATTTACTAGTAGTTTCTAAAATAAGGTTCATTTAAAATGTGTTAGGTATATCATTATGCCCTTTTTCCCTTCTAGTCTAGCATATGGACTTTAATAAATCTCAATACAACACTTATCATCTTTCTCAAAGACAGTCACTATGTCTTCTCACTATGCTAGGTTAAACTAACATTAATGAATAGTTTATAAGAGGTGTTTTTATGTATAATAATGGTGAGATTTGATTATGAGGGGTAATATTAAGTCTATACACACCTTCCATAGTAATTTTCATCTATCCATTCCTTTCTTCACCTATGAAACAATCAAATCTTGAAGAATAGACTGAACTAGACTTATCCATACAAGTGATGGTACAAAAAAGTATTGATGGTGAGGATATTGAGAGAGTGACATAAATTTCCAAAACACTTTCAAGGATATTTTAATCATTCCTAATGCATATCCTTTCATGATTTCTTCATCAAGTTCAAGCAAGGGTGTTAGGAGGGATTTAGGTCTCTTAGTTTCTTAGCAATGATTAATAAAGATTAGACATATAACCTATAAAAAAATTACAAAAATATTGATTTCATAACCCTCCTTAAATACCCATAAATAATTAAGGTCTCATGTAGTTGGTCCATATAAATATGAGCACTTAAATATGGCTTCTTGAGCTCTTCACTGTGTTTTGGGTACCCCTATGAAAAGTTTAAGTCAAAATGGCCAATTTAGGTTGATTATATACAACTTAATGGATATTTTGAACTCTCTTATATCCTCTTAAGGTAATAAAATATCCTGGAAGGATATCATGACATCTGGATTGAATCTAGACACCTTTAGGGTCCATGTCTAGTTCTAGGCCTAGTCTGCATATACTTTGTATCTAAGTATGTGATCAATTATGAGTGATCCTAATTCCTATGGGTGATTATATATTGTTTTTACATTTAATTAAATTTTAAAAATTACCTTACATTCATCCAAGGCTCTTGCATTCATTTTCTTTGTCATTCACACATTAGGCTTATAAATTGCATGGTTCTAAAGTACCCTCTATCTGAGAAAAAAATAGGATACTTTCCCTATAGTTTTATCTAAACTAAGGGAATGATGAGCTTTATTATGTCATGAGGACCTTATGTACTATTTTTTAAATCTTGGTCATACCTTTATATCCTCCAAATATCTCAAACTATCAATACTAGTATATTGAAATAGTGACTGTGTGTAGGGTTTTGGGTTGAGTCTAATAACTCTGAGTTATGGTTGTCCTTGTTTTTCCTTGCCCTTTAGGATCATATAAAAGTATTATAAAATTAATATAAATATGTAATATATGTTATAAATTCAACCCATGTCTCAGTCTATCAACTAAACTTGTGCTTTCCATTAGAATTAGATTGGTCGTATGACCTAAACTATTGGTGTCCATTAGGTGCATCAAGGGATGCTTGTAGGTGTGTATTAGTGTTTTAGAATTGTGTTTCCATGTTTTGGTTTCATATAAAATAACTAATACCATTTCATATAAATTTATTTTAATCAACCAAATTACATCCTTTATTATCTTAGATTAATTTATGCTCTAATTCAAAACTATAGGTATCCATACTTAGGGAAACCAAAGATTTCCTATAGGCATATATTCCTACCTTGATCAATGTGTTTACATCCCTTTGATTCCTCTTTGAGTCATTAAGGTCACCTCAAAACTTGAATAGACTCATTTAGGCTTTGTAACTGTACATCATTCCTTATCATCAGCACCATACGTGTTACTTATAAGTTATAGGTCCATTTGGTCCATTTGCACTATATTTCACTACATATCTTAAATAGAATCTTGTATGGTTTGAAAGTTTATTTACCATCACTCTCTTGACCGGCCACTTTCTATTTTTTTTCAAGTGATACTAATAGGCCTAATAGATAATAAGGAAAACATTATTCCTATCTATACCTTATATATATTCACTAAAATATAACACTGTGTTGAGCAAAGTCTCATTTTGGAGAAGTTAAGGTAACATCTCCACCCAAAAAAATTATATCCTTGAAACTTTGTGAGTGTCAATGAAGGTCATAAGTGAAGATTTTTCTATGTTTTAACATTTATAATATTTAAAACTGACCTCAAACATTGTATTTATCTAACATGAAGTCCACATCTTCAACAACTACTATTTGAACATTCTCACACAAGCCTATAGGTGACTATTTTAAGACTTCTCAACTATGCTTGTGTCTTATGCCTAAAACTCCACCAATGGAACTATTGAATACAATATTAAAATGGAGAAACTGATGACCATGCTTTGAGGGTAAAAACATAGGGATACCATCTTGATCTTAAAGCCACTAACAAAAGAACAAAATACTGTAACTGATGAAACAATGTTTTACAGTCCAATGGTGTTCATTCCTAAGACAAGGAGAAAGGTATTGATAATAATGTTACATTCACACATGCCAAACCAATTGAGACAAAAGTTAAAATAATGTATATTATCTATAAACCTTTATACACTAATTGGTTCACACAAGCTGATTCAAAAGATGATAAAAAATGAGGTGCTGGGGTTATCCAAGTAGTTTAGAGTCACTAAAATTCTTAGTGATGGTTCATGAAGCAAAAACAAACACTCCTATAACTATGCCCATGCAATGGGATATAAAATTTAATATTAACACTTAGAAAATTTAGTCACTTAAACTCTTCTCCTCCTATATGTACTGATTGAAGATCTATTGACCTTGTAAACCTACCCAAGAGAATGATGAGAGAGATAAGTTGGTTTTTTGAAGTTTCAAACTTATGGAATATTATCAAGACTAAAACTAACTTATGGGGATCTAAAGGCACTCTCATGAAGTCCTCCCATGTTCCATAGCTATTGTATAATCTATACAACTACCTAAAACCACTTGAAACTACTTGATCTTCTTAGATAGATGTTGAACCTAAAATTTATAAATCTCAAAATAGTTTATATAACTATTCTTGACATGTGGAACATTAAATTTCTTATTGACACCTTTGTCTTCTTATTTAAACTATATGTTGTTCCCAAAATAAGCCACGCTCATTTTAGGGACAACCCCTATGAAGCTTGTTTGTTTCATGATTGTCACTCTAAGTTTGTTATTCAAGGCAAGTTTCTATTCTTCTCGAGAGAAGTTGTATTACCATCTTGGGAAAGTTTTCAACATTCCATCAATATGTTTTCTCAAAAAACATGAAATATTTGCCGTGTTGATCTAATCAGATTGTAGGTTTTGATAGTTTTTATGGTGTTAGACCATTTTTGGTTTTTCCATGCAAAAGCAACATTTTTTATTGCTTTTATATGTTTTTCTATCTTTGAGTGCAATAGCGGTGAAAATCACCGCTCTTGCATTTTTTTTGGTTTTTATGTAAGAGTGGCAATTTTCACCACCCTTGCATCTTTCTTCCCTTTTCATGCAGGAGTGGTGAAAATTACCACCCTTGCATCTTTCTTCACCTTTTCATGCATGGGCGGTGATTTTTTCCACCACTGCATGAACTCCTCCATATCATGCATGGTCAACAAAAATTACCGCCAATGCATGATCTCAGGTTTTGCATGCAACATTTATGACCATACACGCTGAGTGGTTGTCAATTGGTTTAGGGCATTTAAATTCCATTTGACTACTCATTTTCATTATTTTAAGTTGTCTACTCCTCCATGAAATCATTCAATTACATGAGCAAGTGTGATCATGAATTCTCCAACTTCGATCTTAGGATTTCAAAATTGCTAGGTAAGTTTTGTTTTTAGTCTTTTTGCTTTGCTTTTATTAATTTTCCTTTCTGTTGAGCTTTTCTTTCCTTATTATTATGGTTTTTGTTTTTCCTCCCCATTTTTTTGTTTTTTACCCTTGCGAGTCTCAGTGGTTAAAAGAAAATGTCAAAACCCTAGTATATGATAAGTAGGTTTACTCGACCTAGGTTTTATTAACATTTGAAAATAGCCACCCTCACTTCTCCACACAAGCCTACTAGGTAGGGGCCTAAAAAAATCAAAATCTAGCACAAAGTGAATTTTTGCCTACAAGAGCCATAGATTTTACCACTAAAATATTCCCTTCACACATCAAACTACAAGGTCAGTGATTTTTGACACCCTTAACTTTTTTAAATTAGCTTTATGCAAAAACAACTATTTTTGCCATGCCTACATAAACCTGACCTGCATAGGTGGTAAAAATTGCTGCCCCTACATAAGTAGATTTTTTTTACTTTCACATGATCAAGCAGTTATTTTTGCTGACCATGCATGTTTTCACCTTCACATGCTCGGGTGGTGATTTTTTCCACTGATACCAAAGGTAGTACCCCTGTATACAAGGGTGACAATTTTTGCCACCCATGGAAACATTCCCCCAAATTTCTTAACTCCAAAAAAAAATAGTTTCACTTTTCTAAACCTAATTTATTCTAGTTTTTTGGCCTACTCATACTCTAGCCCTTTTAAGTGCATCCCCATGGTCATGATCATAGATATGCAATTTTCCCATATTACCAATATTTTCCCTGATTGCATGATCATGACTTTTATTGTAGTTTCTCTTGTGGGTCCTTCTTCATTGACATCCTTTTGATAAAAGCTCTTCCAAATGACTGAGGTTTCTCTAAAGAAGTTAAAGACAATGAAGTACAAATATCAAGGTGTTTTTCTAATCACCTCAGTTACTTCTAATGTCAATGACATTAGAGATACAAAGATTGGTCATGTAGATATGGTTGAGTTCATGGAAAGAACTAAATCAAGCAATCCTAGCCATGAAATGAAGAAGATAATTAAAAATAATATTCATCTGGTATCTTCTTTCCTTATATTAGCTCACAACATAAAAATTTTTCTCTAGTGCACTCAATTCTATAATAAGGATACTAGGGCTTTGCTAGACACTAGTGGTAATTAAAATGGATCTTGAGTTCATTGATAAAGTGTTCATGTGTCCTCCTGCCATCAAAGTAATAAATCTTGATTTTGTCAAAACACAAAGAGAATATGACAGATTTTGAAAGAGCAAAGAAATTAATCAACAATAAATGGCTCAAGTCTTCAAGGGAAAATTTGTTAATATGGCCATGAATTTTTCTAAGGAGTGACTTTTCAAAAGAAGTCGGTGACCTGATCACTCTTCTCAGCAGGGTAAGAGGTTTACTTTCTTCCTCACAGTTTCATGAATAGATGTATCCCTTCATTAAGATAATTCTCCAAGGTAAACAAGTCCACTTCTAGGGAAAATAAATCAGCAATGCTCTACATGAGCAATTGACTAAGGTATCCACTACCTTCAAATTCTACATGACTTCTTACATGGTGTATATTACAGCTTCGATGAGAACCTTTCTAGGTTTAACATCAGAATGAGATAAGAGAGTAACCCCAGTGTACCAATATTACTCTCAGTTGACATTGAAAGGATCTATACATCATTTTATGAGAGTAAATGATGCTTTATTTGTAGTATTTTTATATCTCTTTGATCCTCAATTAGAACAAAGAAGAATGTCTAATGAGGCCTGGGTAGTTGTGAATGATTTTGGATGTATGTTCTTGCAATTTCCTTCTTTTTCATAGCTATGGGTTGGATTTTTACAAGGTCATCCTTATATGTTTCTAATATTCCCTTCAAAAAAATTGGTCTTGATAGATCTATGTAGGCAAATAATTATCGTACATAATAAATAGATGGAACTCAAGAAACTTGGATTCATGTTCCCAATTGAAATTGGTAGGTTTTCAATGTTAACCATTGGGAAAGCTAGAGTTATGGAAACTGAAATGCAGCTCGTAACCATGAAGTAGTTCAAAAGAAGACCAAATTTTGATTACAAGGGTGTAAAGGATATAATCAGGAGGAAAACCCAATTTTATGAGCCTATGATTGAAGATGTTTGGGTAGATTTGAGGATGACAGAAGATGTCAGGAAAATGGACTACAGTAGATTATCTCTTGAATAGATGGAATATCTGGGACATGCTGATGTCCATAAGAATTTATTGGATGATTGAGATTTGATTAATAATAGATACCATGCTGAACAGGTCACTAATTCTCCTCTTCCCCCAATCTAATGGTCACAAAAGGAACTAACATCCTTAAGGAAAATATTTGAACCAATATTGGCAAACACCAATGATTGGTTAGAAAATAGAGGAATCACTTTGAAATAATTCATCATAGGTGCAGAAGGTTAATTTCAAGAGGAAACAAGAAGGGTAGAAAATAGGATGAAGAATAAAAGTGATGTTCCTCTTCTAAGCCACATAAGACTAAAATTTTATTTATGACGAAGAAGTTGAAAGTTATGGAAAAAGAGCCAAAAATAGCAGATATGGAAGTTGAGAAGCAAATCACTAAAGAACCAACAAGGGAATAGATGGATACTGATGATAGGCCCACAGATCAATGAGAGAAGGAAACTTTGCCTCTTCAAGAGAATGTGTAGAAAGAAACAAGAATTTCTTATTCCCTACTGGGCATGCCTATTGCAACTCCTTCACCTATTTCTCCAATTAGTGTTCCCTCTTTTGGATCAACCTCTCCTTCCAAAATTATTTTTGAAAACCCTCAAGGTGATTTTGGATATATTCTTCACTCCTTAGGATCAATTCCCAGTTTGTCATCCCCATCTTTTGATATTAAAGATAATTTCACTTTTGATCACTCATCAGAAGGTGCAATTTTTATTGATACTCCACCTATTATTTCCACTACCAGTGCACTTACAACTCTAGTAATGCCAATAATGGAGATTGATACTAATGTAAGTACTTATGTGCTCGTACCTTAGTTTTTAGCTTATATGCCCAAAAGGAAAAAATAAGCCATCTCTCTAGATGACTTTGATTTCAATAAAATGGTGTTAGTAAAATTCAAGGCTCCTAAGAAACCAAAGATTCTTTCAAAGATGATTGGGGATAAGGGACACAAATTTTTGGAAATAGCAAAACCTCCACAGGATGCAACTATTGAAAATTTTGATATAAGTGACTACTCTATCTCTAGAGTTGAGTTAGGTAAGATAATTTATGAAAGTGTTAAGAGTGATATGTAGTTAGTCATGGACATCTTGATTCAAAAATTTGATAGAGAGAAGAGATGAAGGATCATTATAAATAAATGGTGGAACAATTGACTGCAATGATAAGGAGAATTACTTTCACTCCAAAAATAGTAACTCTAGAGGTTATTTCCATAGAAGACCCCATGATTCAAAAAGTGGAAAAGACCTATCTCAAGGGAAAAGTACTTGAAGAGTACTTGGAAAAAATGCATACACAAGGAATTTCCTTGCTCGTAGAGTTATCTGAGAAGATAGATAAAATGAGAAAAATAAGAGTAGAATTAGATGATATTATTAATATTATTTCTTAGGATGTTGAAAGCATAAGAAAGTATCTTGACAAATGGATGGATATGAAGAAGTTAAAAATGAGCACTCTAATATTAATTGGCATCATTGGTGATAGAAAATCTTACACTGAAACTAAAGAATCATTGATATATAAGAGTTGGGTTCTTAAAGAATTGATCAGTGACCTTGAATTATCAAAGGACCTTAGTGAACAAAGTGATATCAATCTTTTCCATAAATTGGAGGCACTGCCTTGCAAGCTTACATCATAAGACAACCAATTCCTTTTAGCTGAATAAATGATTCAAGAATTTGAAGGTATGTTCCAAAATAAATTTGAAAATAAGGCATTTTTAATAGCATCTATGGACAATATTCTAGATAATTAGTTAAGTCTAGATAATCTGAAAACTAGGTTAACTAGTCATGTAAAATAGGTCACAACAGTGAGAGATGTTATAGTCAGGGCTAAGGTGATTTTCACGATTACTTTTACTCTAGACAGTATAGGGATACAAGTAGCTATCACCATTTATGATTCTCACATGAAGAAAAATGGGGATACAAATTGAAACTGTCCTTGGTTTAATTTCCATTTTTTAAATGCACTTTTGCAACCACTTTGGACATTTTCACATGTACTTTTGTCATGTGTAATTACATGTAAAAATATGTAAAATCCAATGTCAACAAGGACTCCTATCTTTAACTAGGTCAAAGTAATTAAGTCTTTTCTAAATCCTCAAGGCCTCTCCCTATAAATAAAGAGAGCCTCTTTTGTAATTCTTCTAGATCTTTTAGTTATTGAAAGCAAAAAAACTCTACCTAAATTGAAATGCCTTTTGAGACTTTGAGATCAGATTGTAAATCATATTTTATTAAGCAAATAAGAAAGCAAGTAACTTTTCAAAATTTGTATTGAAATAACTTGTATTGTGTGGGAAATTGTTCTTATGTCCTTTTCCTAATACAATCTTATCTATTTGATTAAATAAGTAGAGTGAGCAAAAATAATCTAGAAGATGTTTTGAAGTTGATTATGGAGACTTTGTGCTACTATAATTGCCTTTAGTTTGTTTTTTTTTTTGTTTTAGTAAGAAGGGTATTGGAAAGGCTTTTAACTACTTATATCCTTTGCGATCATATACTTTATTATAGTTTTTGATGAAGACTTTGCGCTACACCTCATTCTACTATTATATAAGTTATAAATCAATAAAAGAAGCAATGATAGGATTTGTACTCATGTGGGCTTCTTGTGGTTTCATTCCATATCAAGGAAGTTTTCCTTTTATTTTTTAAACATTATTTATGAAAAAAGAGAAATAGATGGTATGATCTCACCCTTAAGTTAATATTTAGTTTAGATTATTTTATAATAGTTTATAGGGAACCTCCCCTTGCTAAGAGGAGAGATTTATTTCATTATGCTATGGCTGATATACCCATTTTGCCTTTACTTAGTTGATGACAAAATATTCACCCAATAGTTTTTTGGTGACTCCACTAGGGAAACAAACATGCACTTTGAAGCCTCAAGCTTCAAATTGAAGAATTTTCAATTTTTTTCCATTCTACACTCTGGTAGATCCATGGTATACGTGAAGCTAGAGAGCTCAAGGTATTGTTGATATTGTATTTGAGTTGGTGCAACAAAATTATTTTGATCTTTTTCCTCCACAATATCACCTTTAGTGAATTAAGAGTTTTCCTCCTACAAATGTCAGATCTCCAATACCAGGCAAAGCTTCTAGTTTTAGTGCTAGCAAAGTTTTGTCCATACATACCCCACAAAGGTTTGTTATCCCTCCTCTTCATCATCACATCATGGTATCCCAAGGTCCTTGGGGTAACACATTTGGCCCTCTCAATCTAACCCCACCTTTACATGAACTACCTCGTAGTTCAAGAAAGAATTTCCCCAAGTTTTATGGTGATGGGAAAGTTCATCTTGATGAGTATACTGCAGCTTTATACATAGCATGTAGTGTGATAGGCATTGATTATGAAGATATAATGATAATATTATTTGTAGAAACATTACAAGGTGCTGCCACAAATTGGTTTTATCATCTTCAAGCTTAGACTTTAACTAATTGGAACACTCTCAAGGCCAAGTTTGAGGCTAGGTTCAAACCCATAAAATATGTACATGCCTTGTTGGATTAGCTTATGCAAATGAAGAAGGAGCCTCATGAGCATATGTGAGACTTAATTGATGAATTTAGTAAGCTAAGGAATATGATCCCTATAATTTCTTAGCCAACACTGAAAAATCTTAAGTGCTTCTTCATCAATTCTCAACTTCCCAAAGTGAGTTTTTTGTTGAGGTGGGCTAGCCCTATTGATCTTTATGCAGCTCAAATTTTGGATACTAAGGTCAAAGATGTTCTTATCTTGGTAGGTAAGATAAGAAAATATTCTAATAAAAATAAATTTTCCTCATCTACTAAAAGTCCTTTCACAAACACAACTGATCCTATGATGAAAAAGTTAGCAAATGAATTGCTAGCTCTGAAAAGGCAAATTTCCCAAGGTATATCTACTCCTCCTTATCGAGATATACTAATTAGAATGTTTCCTAACCATTCCTAACAATGCAATGCTGCTAAAAATCAAGGGCAATCTAATCATCTTCCTCCCATACAAGGGAAGCTTTCCATTGAAGCAACACTGGTCAACTTAGTAGTTGGTTATCATGAAGTCAATCATGTTCTATCTTTCCAACCTAAGTTGCACCAAGAAGACAATGCTAACCTCTTTTCAGAAGGAGAAGAAGAATTAGCTGGTGACTCCAACATTAGTTTTTGGATTACCAAGATGAAGCTAGAAAAAAGAGAGAGGTGTTTGATGGATCATATATTGTTTTTACCAGGTCCCAAAACTAGTCAAATCAAAAAGATGATAAGGGAAAATTAGGAGAAGAACCTCAGCCAATAATATCAATTGCTAAATGGGGGACTTCACTACCTTTTCAACCAAAGGACCTAATGACCAATAAGAAAGTAAGTACCTCAAACAATCATGTACCTTCAGATTTTATTAAACAGACTAGTACCACATCAAATAAGAACTAGAATGATGGACTTCTTTCCCCTATTTCTAGTTTATTTCAGTTATTTGATATAATTGATCATGATAAGAAGACCAAGATCCAAATGTCTAAAGTTTAGTACTTACAAGCCAATCCTGAATAGTTTGATAGGTTGGCTTAATACATAAAAAACAAAACCATCGCTACAAGACAAGATTTTCTAAAAGTGACTCATGATCCCCCAAAGAACAAATCCATCCAAAATAATCTTGTCATTACTCCTCTTGTTGCTCCTAGAAAAATAGAACCTTTCTATGTTTCTCTATTGATAAATGGTCATAAGTTGAGCAACTATGTAATAGACTATGGAGCCTCTAATAATGATATGCCCACAAAGGGAGCATTTCTCTCGGTCTTACCTTAAGAAAGAATTTTGGGAGATGTTTCTCCATGGAAAATAAGCAAGTACCACTTTTGGGTCAAATCAGAGATGCTCAATTCACATTTGTGGCTTTTTCAGATAAGAGGATTAAGATGATAGTTTTAGTGGTCGATGTTCCAGCTTCCTATGGCATTATGTTCGGACGTAATTTTTGTAAAGACGTAGGTGGAGAGTTCAATATGGATATATATAAAGCAAGGATAAATGTTAAAGGCATAACACAAAAGTTGCTTCCTGAGAAAGAGTCAAAATATATTATCACCCAAATGTTAGACCCTAAAACTTAAATTTTATTTGAATCATCAGGAATGGGTAATTATTTTCTGTCTATTGAATTTTTTTTAGCTTATTAGATGAAAGTTCATTAGGTGACGATTCAAAAAATTTAGACTAAAAATTAGAAGAATTGTTAGAGCAAAGTTCAAGTAAAAAAGAATCTTCCCTCACTAACAAAGATAAATCTTTAAGAAGATCAAATTCTAATGATGTTTGGATTTTAGAATTTGATGGTAGCTACTCTTCTACTAGTTTTTGAGTTGGAATTGTTTTGATATCCCTCAAGGAGAAATTTTCCCTTATTCATATAAGTTGTAGTTCAAAAATACCAAAAACACCACTGAGTATGAATCTTAGTTGCTTGGATTGAAAGCCGCTCATGTTAGAGGTGTTAAGATTTTTCATACCTGATGAGATGATAAATTGGTGGTTTGTCAAGTAAGGAATCTGTATCAAACCAAAAATGAAAGATTGTGACATTATCATAATCTTATATGGGATTGCATTAAAAGTTTTGATGCTTTCAATATTTCTGTGGTGCCAAAAGAGTTTAATGATCGTGTGGATTTATTAGCTATCTCCATAACTCTCACGGTTACTCATAAAGATTTCAAAGAGAATAAGTACACTATTGAGATGGTCTTTTGACCAAGTGTACCTAATAATCCCAACCATTGGTAGGTGTTTAATGATGACCATCAAATCATTGCTTTTCTAGAAAAGATGGATAGCTTTGAAGAACTTTATTTTGAAGGTAGTGAATCTCCATCATAGGAGTCAGT
This sequence comes from Torreya grandis, assembly GCA_037957365.1. Classification (NCBI taxonomy): domain Eukaryota; kingdom Viridiplantae; phylum Streptophyta; class Pinopsida; order Cupressales; family Taxaceae; genus Torreya; species Torreya grandis. The sequence continues at coordinate 562,695 of JARHVA010007919.1, read as the reverse complement.
TCCTGAAATAGATTCAAAAACTGGTGAAGAGTTTCTTCAACTCAAAAGGAATAAAATTCCAAAAGGTTTGGTTTCTCTTGAGAAGTTATTTGATAAGTATAATAGGTATATCAAGCAGTGACAAATGGATTCAAGTTCCTCTAAAGAGTTTGGTCAAATAAATTTTAGTACAGAAGACAATCCCAAAATGGTCAACATTAGGAATTGTTGCACTTCTGATGGAAAGTTCAAATTTATTACTCTTCTTTGCCATTATATTGATGTTTTGGCATATTCTTATGACTTGAAATCTCTTAGGCCTAAAGAAATTTGGCATGAAATTCTTCTTAAAGTTGGGTCATTGCCTCACAAGTAGAAACAAAGGCAATACAACCCCAAAATATCAGGGACTATCTTTTCTGAGATCTAGAAGATGTTAAATGCAAGAATAATTTTTCCAATCCATCATTCCACCTAGATCATGAACATAGTTCCTATAAGTAAAAAGAATGGAGAAATTTGTATCTATGTTGATTTATGAAATCCAAATCAATCTTCTTTAAAGGATAACCACCCCCTACCCATCATGGATCAAATATTGCGAACAGTGACTGGCTCAAAAATGTTATCAATGTTAGATGGTTTTTCTGGGTATAATCAAGTGGAAGTCAATGAAGTAGATCAATATAAAACTACTTTCACTACACCTTGGGGCACATTTACATATCATAGAATGCCTTTTGGTCTGATTAATGCTGGCACCACCTTTTAGAGAGTAATTGATCTTGCCTTCGGAGATGAAATAGGAAAGTTTATTATGGTATATCTTGATGACTTGACCATTTTTTCTAAACATCATCTTGATCATGTGCATCATTTACAACAAGTGTTGGAATGTTGTTGACAAAATGGTATTTCTCTCAATCCCAAGAAGTTAGTTTTTAGGGTTACAGAAGGTAAACTTCTCCATCACACTGTATCTTGAGAAGGCATAAAAATCAACTCAAAAAGAGTTAGATCTATCTAAAATCTTACTCTACCTACTAATAAGATTGCAGTTCATTCTTTCTTTAGAAAGGTGAACTTTTTGCGAAAATTCATTCCTAAATTTATAGAGAAAACTTGGCACATTATTGACATGATGAAGGGTAAGGCTACTTTCCATTAGACTATGAAAGGTAAAATGAAATTTGAAGATATCAATAAGGATATCACTCATGCTCTAATCCTAGTTTACCTAGATTATACCAAAGACTTCATAGTATACAGCTATGCTACTAAACATGCACTTTCAACCATTTTGGTTTAGCAAAACAAAGAGGGTGTGGAATCTCCCATATCATTTATGAGTTATCCTCTCAAAAATCATGAATTGACATATTCAAACATGGATAATCATGCTTATGCCATGGTTAATGTGGTAAAACATTTCTGATTCTATATCCTAAATTCACATACGGTTGTTCTAGTGCATGATACAATAGTAAAGTCTATTTTAACTCAATAAGAGTTCAGTACAAAAAGGGGCAATTGGATTACTAAAATTCAAGAGTTTGATCTTGATATCAAACATACTAATCTTGTGTAGGGAGGAGGTCTCTACTAATTAATTTCTCATAACATACCAAATGAAATAGGATATGAAGAAATAGAGGTTGAAGACATGCCTATAGTTCTCTTTGTCATTACTATTGATGAGTGGTATTCCAATATCACTGATTTTATTACCTATGGTGAGTGTCCTACCCATCTATCTTATAAATAAAAAATAAATGTTAAGTTGAAAGTTGCTAACTACGTCTTATGGGACAATGGTTTGTACAAAAGAAGCCTTGATGGGGTATTTTTTCATTGGGTGGATAAAGTGCAATAAAGTAAATTTTTGGTGCCCTTCCATAATTTGGCTTGTGGAGGACATTTTTTTACACTTGTGATGGCTCACAAGATTCTATGAGCCAAATAATATTAGCCTACACTATTTTAAGATTTGTAAAAATGGGTACATAGGTGTGAATTATGTCAACAATTCATTGGGAAACCCAAGTTGGCCGCATTACCTCTCAAGTCAATGATGATTAAAGAACCTTTTCAATAAAAGGGTATTTATTTCATTGGCACCATGAACCCATCCTCAAGTGTCAGACATAACTATGTTCTCACTGCAATAGACTATTTTACCAAGTGGGTGGAAGCCATTCAAGTTAAGCATGCTACTTCAAAAGTAGTATGTAATTTCCTTAAGGAAAATGTTGTTTCCCAATTTGGAGTTCCAAATAAGATTATAGAAGTTAATGCCACTTGTTTCTCTTCTCATGAGATTACTGACTTTTATGACAATCATGGGATTATTATTTCCCACTCCTCAGCCTACTATCCATAAGGAAATAGTCAAGTTGAATCAAGTAACAATAATCTAGTTACTATTATCAAGAAATTGGTAGATGACAATTAGAAAACTTGGCATAAAGTATTGTTTGATGATTTGTGGGTAGATAAGATTACACCTAAGAGGCCAATAGTTATTTCACCATTTCAACTTCTATATGGTTTGAATGTGGAGATACCAATCACCCTAGAACTACCAGCACTAAAGTTGGAAAAGGCAATTGAAGATCAAACTTTCAAAAAATTTATTAATAAGAGGATCATGTGCTTAACTGAACTAGAAGAGAAAAGAACTATGATAGTGGACCATAATTCTACACATCAAAACTAGGTAAATAAACTCTTTGACAAGAGAGCAAGGACTCATGAGTTTTAGATTGGAGATCAAGTCTTATTGTGGGACAAGAGGAGAGAACCAAAAGGAATGCATTGAAAATTTGATTCCTTGTGGAGAGGTCCATTCACCATTCATCAATTCTATGGTGAAAATAGTTTCTTGCTAGAATATTAAGATAGAACACCATTCTCACTACCTCATAGTGGGCAACATCTAAAACACTTCAATCCTTGAAGTATCAAATAAGTTTATTTGTACATTTGTATAGTTTTTTGTTTTTATTTGTCCTTTTGTTTTGGTTTTTTGTATCTTTTTCTTTTTGGTAGCTTGACTCTATGGCTCAATGTCATGGATGAAGGCACTTAGAGACTAGATTTTACTCCCTTTGATCATTTCAAAGTACAATCAATGGAAGTTCCCCAGCTGGAGCCAACTGTTGTCCCAAAAATCAGCCACACTTGTTTTAGGGACAACCCCTATGAAACTTGTCTATTTCATGATCTTCACTCTAAGTTTGTTGTTCAAGGCAAGTTTCTCTTCATCTCAAGAGAAGTTGTCTTAACATCTTGGGAAAATTTTCAACACTTCCTCATTGTGTTTTCTTGAAAAATGTGAAATGTTTGTAGTGTTGATCTGATCAGATGATAGGTTTTGATAGTTTTTTGGGTGTTATACCATTTTCAATTTTTCCATGAAAGAGTGGCATTTTTCACCACTTTTACATGTTTTTATATATTTGAGTGAAATAGTGGTAAAAGTCATTGCTCTTGCATTTTTTTTATTTTTATGTAAGAGTGGTGATTTTTGCCACCCTTGCATCTTTCTTCCTTTTTCATGTAGGAGTAGAAAAAATCACTTCCTTTGCATATTTCTTCACCTTTTCATGCATGGGCAGTGATTTTCACCACCACTACATGAACTCCTTCATATCATGCATGGGCAGCAAAAATTGCCACCAATGCATGATCTCAATTTTCATGTGTGGCATTTATGACCATGTGCACTGAGTGGTTGGCACTTGGTTTAGGGTATTTAAATGTTGTTTGACTAATCATTTTGATTATTTTAAGTTATCTTCTCCTCCTAATTGTAATCATCCAATTGTGTGAGTAATTGGGCTCACAAATTCATCAACTTCAAGCTTAGATTTTGAAATTTTTGGGTAAGTTTTATTTTTAGTCTTTTTGTTTTACTTTTCTTAGTTTTCCTTTCCATTGAAATTTTCTTTCCTTTTTTTATGGTTTTTGTTTTTCCTCCTCCTTTTTTTGGTTTTACCCTTGTGAGCCTTGGTGGTTAAAATAAAATGTCAAAACCCTAGTATATGATAGGTAGGATTATACAACCTAGGTTTTCCTAATGTTTGAAAATAGACACCCTCACTTCTCCACACAAGCCTACAAGGCAGGGGCCTAAAAAGAATCAAATTCCACTACAAAATGATTTTTTGCCTACAAGAGTGGTAGATTTTACCACTAAAGCATTCCCTTCACACATTGACTTGTAAGGTCAGTAATTTTTGCCACCCTTACTTTTTTAAAACTAGCTTTATGCAGAAGTGGTTATTTTTGCCACCCCTACATAAACCTGACTTGCATATGTGGTAAAAATCACCACCCCTATATAAGTGGATTTTTTTACTTTCACATGCTTGAGTGTCAATTTTTGCTGACCGTGCATGTTTTCACCTTGACATGATTTGGCAGTAATTTTTTTCATTGATACTAAAGGTAACACCCCCGTATGCAAGGGTGGTAATTTTTGCCACCCATGCAAACATTCCTCCAAATTTCCTAACTCTGGAAAATTTTCAATTTCACTTTTCTAAACCTATTTTCTTCTATTTTTTCATCATACTCACACTCTAGCCCTTTCAAGCACATCCCCATGGTCATGATCATCAACATGTAGTTTTCTTAGATTGTTAGTATTTCCCCTGATTACATGATCATGACTTTTATTGTAGTTTCTCTTATGGGTCCTTCATTGAGATACTTTTGACAAAAGCTCTTCCAAATGACTGAGGTTTGTCTAAAGAAGTTGAAGACAATGAAGTAAAAATATCAATGTATTTTTCTAATCAGCTCGGTTACTTCTAATGTTGATGACATTAAAGATACAGAGATTGATCATGTGGATATGGCTGAGTTTATGGAAAGAACTAAATCAAGCAATCCCAGCCATAAAATGAATAAGATAATCAAAAGTAATATTCATCTTGTATTTTATTTCCCTGTAGTAGCTCACAACATAGAATTTATTTTATAGTGCACTCAATTTTATAATAAGGATACTAGGGCTATGCTAGATACTAGTGGTAATGTGGCAATTAGACTGGATCCTGAGTTCATCAATAAAGTGTTTATGTGTCCTCCTACCATCAAAGTAATAAAGTTTGATTTTGTCAAAGCACAAAGAGAATATGAAAATGATCTTAAAAGAGTGAAGAAAGTAATCAATAATAAATGGCTCAAGTCTCCAAGGGCAAATTTATCAAGATGGCCAGAAAGTTTTCCATGGAGTGACTATTTAGAAGAAGTCAATGACCTGATAACTCTTCTCAGTAGGGTAAGAGGTTTACATTCTTCCTCACAGTTTCATGAATGGATATATCCCTTCATTAATATAATTCTCCAAGGCAAACAACTCATCTTCTGAGGAGAAGAAATCAACAATGCTCTACATGAGCAATTGATGAAGGTATCCACTACCTTCAAATTATACATTACTTCCTACTTGGTGTATATTGTAGCTTCAATGAGAACCTTTATAGGTTTAACATCATAAAGAGATAGGAGAGTAACCCAAGTATATCAATATTACTCTTAGTTGACATTGAAAGGTTCTATTCATCATTTTAGGAGAGTAAATGATACTTTTTTTGCAGTATTTTTGTGTTTCTTTGATCCTTAATTAGAACAAAGAAGAATGTCCAACGAGGCTTGGGTAGTTGTGAATGATTTTGGATGTATGTTCTTGTACTTTCCTTCTTTTTCATACTTGTGGGTTGGCTTTTTCCAAGGTCATCCTTATATGCTTCTAAGATTCCCTTCAGACAAATTGGTCTTGATGGAGCTATGCAGGCAAATAATTGTTGTACATAATAAATAAATGGAACTCAAGAAACCTAGCTTCAGGTTCTCAATTAAAATTCTTAGGTTTTTTGTGTTAACTACTAGGAAAGCTAGAGTTATGGAAACTAAAATGTAGCTCATAACCATGAAGCAGTTTGAAAGAAGACTAAATTTTGATTATAGGGGCATAAAGGATATAATCAAGAGGAAAACCCAATTTCATGAGCCTATGATTGAAGATGTTTGGGTAGATTTGAGGATAGTGGAAGATGTCAAGAAAATAGACTACATTAGATTATCTCTTAAGCAGATAAAATATCTGGGACTTGCTGATATCCCTAAGAATTTAGTGGATGATAGAGATTTAATTAATAATAGATACCATGTTGAATAGGTCACCAATGCTTCTCTTCCCCCAATCCAATGGTCATAAGAGTAATTGACTTTCTTAAGGAAAATATTTGAACCAATATTGGCAAACACCAATGATTGGTTAGCAAATAGAGGAATCACTTTGAAAGAATTCATTACAGGTTTAGAAGGTGAATTTCAAGAGGAAATAATAAGAAGGGAAAAAAATAGGATGAAGAATAAAAGTGATGTTCCTTCCTCTTCTAGGCCACATAAGCCTAAAATCATATTTGTGATAAAGAAGTCCAATGTTATGGAAAAGAGATAGAAACAATAGATATGGAAGTTAAGAAGCAAAGCACTAAAGAACCAGTAAGGGAATAGATGGAGACTGATGATAGGCCCATAGATCAATGAGAGAAGGAAACTTTGCCTCCTCAAGAGAATGTGCAGCAAGAAATAGGAATTTCTTCTTCCTTGTTGGGCACACATGTTACAACTCCACCTATTTCTCTAATTAGTGTTCCCTGTTTTGAATCACCCTCTCATTCGAAAATTATTTTTGACAACCCTCAAGGCAATTTTGGAGATATTCTTCATTCCTTAGGATCAATTCCTAGTTTGTCATCCCCATATTTTGATATTGAAGATAGTTTCACTTTTGATCACTCAGTAGAAGGTGTAATTTTTACTGATACTCCCCTTATTGTTTCCACTACTAGTGCAAGTACAATTCTAGTAACACCAATAATGGAGATTGATACTAAGGTAAGTACTTATGCACTCCTACCTTGGTTACTAGCTTATACACCCAAAAAGAAAAAATAAGCCATCTCTCTAGATGACTTTGATTTCAATAAAATGGTGTTAGTAAAAGTCAAGGCTCTTAAGAAACCAAAGATTCTTTCAAAGATGACTGGGGATAAGGGACACAAATTTTTGGAAATAGCAAAACCTCCACAGGATACAACTATTGAAAATTTTGATATAAGTGACTACTCTATCTCTAGAGTTGAGTTAGGTAAGATAACTCATGAAAGTGCTAAGAGTGATATGTAGTTAGCCATGGACATCTTAATTTAGAAATTTGATAGAGAGAAAGAGATGAATGATCATTATAAAGCAATGGTGGAACAATTGACTACAGTGATAAGGAGAATTACTTTCACTCTAGTGGTTATTTCCACAAAAGACCCTATGATTCAAAAAGCAAAAAAGACATATCTCAAGGGAAATGTACTTGAAGAGTACTTGGACAAGATGCATACACAAGGAATTTCCTTATTCACAGAGTTATTTGAGAAGATGGATAAAATAAGAAAAATAAGATCAGAACTGGATGATCTTATTAATATTATTTCTTAGGATATTAAAAGCATAAGAAAGTATCTTGACAAATGGATTGATATGAAGAAGATAAAAATGAGCACTCTAATATCAATTGGCATCATTGTTAATAGAAACTCTTACACTGAAACTAAAGAAGCATTGATATATAGGATTTGGGTGCTTAAAGAATTGATCAGTGACTTCAAATCATTAAAGGACCTCAATGAACAAAGTGATATCAGTCTTTTTCATAAATTGGAGGAGTTACCTTGCAAGCTTACATCATAAGACAACTAATTCTTTTTAGCAAAAGAAATGATACAAGAATTTGAAGGTATATTCTAGAAGGAATTTTAAGATATGGAATTTTTAACAGCCTCTGTGGACAATATTTTGGATAATCAGTTAACTCTAGATAATCTAAAAACCAAGTTAACTAGTCATGCAAAATTGGTCACAGTAGTGAGAGATGTCATAGTCAAGACAAAGGTGATTTTCAAGAATACTGTTACTCCAAAAAGTATCGAGATACAAGTAGCTATCACATACATGATGCTCACATGAAGAAAAATGGGGATACAAATTGAAAATATGCTTGGTTTAATTTCCATTTTTCAAATGCACTTTTGTAACCACTTCAGACATTTCCACATGTACTTTTGTCATGTGTAATTACATGTAAAAATTTGGAAAGTCCAAAGTCAACAAGGACTCCTATCTTTGACTAGGTTAGAGTAATTAAGTCTTTTATAAATCCTCAAGGCCTCTCCCTATAAATAAAGAGAGCCTCTTTTATAATTCTTCTAGATCTTTTAGTTATTGAAAGCACAAAATCTCTGCCCAAATTGAAATGCCTTTTGAGACTTTGACCTTAGATTGTAAATCATATTTTACTGAGTAAATGAGAAAGCAAGTAAATTTTCAAACTTTGTATTGAAATAAATTGTGTTGTGTGGGAAATTGTTCTTATGTCCTTTTCCTAATACAATCTTATCTATTTGATTAAATAAGCAGAGTGAGTGGAAATAATCTAGAAGATGTTCTAAAGTTGATTATGGAGATTTTGTGCTACTATAATTGCCTTTAATTTGTGTTTTTTGTGTTTTGGTAAGAAGGGTATTGGAAAGGATTTAAACTACTTTTATCCTTTGTGATCATATACTTTGTTGTAGTTTTTGATGAAGACTTTGGTCTACACCTCATTCTACTATTATATAAGTTATAAATCAGTAAAATAAGTAATGATAGGCTTTGTACTCCTATGGGCTTCTGGTGCTTTCAGTCCATATCAAGGAAGTTTTCATTTTCTTTTGTAAACATCATTTCTGAGAAAAGAGAAATGGATGGTATGATCTCACCCCTGAGTTAATATTTAGTTTAGATTATTTTATAATAGTTTATAGGGAACCTCCCCTTGCCGAGAGGAGATATTTATCTCATTACGTTGTGGCTAATATACCCATTTTGCCTTTAGTTAGTTGATGAAAAAATATTCACCCAACACTATATATGTTAATTTAATGACCCAAAATGTGACCTTAGATGACATAAGACCCCCTTATACAAAAATGAATGATAAAACATATGTTTCACCTCATTAAGAACTATGGTGCACATTTTCCAACCTAGGAGACCCTATGATAAGTTTTAGAAATATAAAGGGTTTACCTAATTTAACTTGGGGTCAAATTAGTCATCATAACCATCATTATCTCTTTACACCTCTTTTCTCTCTCTTCTTCCCTATCCCATATGTATGCCTTATTTTGGCATTTTTATGGATCCATTTACTGGATATGGTGTAGCCATGTCCAAATGAACACTTCTTTTGCCTCTAGAATGAATAAAACTAAGTTCTAACTTGATCTTATGTTTCTAACTAGTGTATCTTTCATGTTAGTTGATTAATGTTGGTGATATTATGATATTTAATCTCATTTATCTTGCAATTTTTACCTCTTTTCAAGAAAATGGTCATCCTTATAGGTTAGATAGATTGATTTTAAATAGCTCTACATGGATTGCAAGTGAAAACATTCATCAATGTATTTTAGACCTCTTGCTTATACCTTTAGTGTAAGAATCATGTTATATCCTCTATATGAAACATTCATGTTTAGAGACCCCATTTGGGTTTTTTAATTAAATTTATTTATAATTCATATTCTCAATGTATTTTAGGTAGATGGAGGAGACAAATTTGGTGCATCAACTCACTAGTTTAGTTTCATTCCAATTCACTCTCCCTTTTCCATGAAAGTAGTAGGTTTAGTGATAGTTATTAAGTGATTCATCAATGTATCTATCCATATGAAGAGGTTAAATTTATCTATAAGGTAATCCATAACCTTTTAAGAGTCCCCATCCTATCACTTAAGTAAGGAGGCTTAAACACTCTCCTCAAGGGTGAATCTTTTGTTGATAACAGTTCGGCCATGCATTGTGGGATATAATATTTCATAAATTAAAAACTTATTGATGTTTTTAATAAATAAATCATATTTTGGAGGAAATAACATAATCATCAATAGTGACTCCAAGTGAATCATAGTTGGTATAAATAGTCAAGTGCCTAAAAATCAAAAAACTAGTATGTATCTTCAAAATTATTTTGACAAAAATGCATATTCCTTAATTATATATCCTTCACATAAAGATAATAATTTTTGTGGATTATCCTAAAGTATCACATGAATAACATATCAGCCTTGTCATAACACTTACCCTCATCCCACCTCTACTCATGCTCCCAATTAGCCTAGGCAAACTAATTCTTTCCTTAGACAATCTAAAGAAAGTTTTATAAAGGTAAGACTTGAGTTTGATAGGAAAATTAAAGAGAATGATATAATAATGGATTACAATAGGCATTAAGAATATCTTGAATATCAATCCTTTATACATCATCAATATTTGAGGTATAATGAGTTTAAAGCTAGGTAAGTTCAAAATAATAATGAGCAATACTATCAGTTACTCATGAGGATGTTAAATAAATATATAATAATGAGAAATATGTATAGAATATTAGATCTTGGATAAGTTTTCCCTATTCATGTAACTAAAAATCTAAGGGACTCACTAAAGTTTTCATGGAGTGAGTGTGAAGCTTTCGAGGAATAAATAAAACATGTCCTAACTAATGAAAGGCTAGGAATAAGATATTTAACTCAATGCATGGATGATAGGTTAGTAATATGGGATAATCAACAAGTCAAATTCCATCAACCTAAATCACCCTTTTCAACCCCAATTAAGCCTTATTATACTCATAATATTCTCTAAATTTCAATACTCCATCAAAGAAATCTTGATTTTATGCAAGATTTATCAAAATTTCCTAATGATCCTAAAACCATTCCATATTGAGATCCTTATTGAATTATTAATTATAATTTCATCATACCAATCCTTGGGAGTGAACTGCCTCCTATTCCCATATAAAATAAAGAGAGATAAGAGGTTATTTAAGACACATCAAAAAATATTCCAAGTTAGAAGGAAAATGTTCATATGCAAGCCCAAGATGAAGAGAGAGAAAAGATATTATATGTCAAGGCAAAGGATTTCCCAAGCTTCCCAAGACCTTCACCTATCCCTCAAGTCTTGGTTGTTCATGAGTCTCAAAGTAAATTAGAGTTTTATAAGATAATTTTTGAGTGAGTTAAATAAAATTATAATCTTTTGACATAATTTCCTCCTCCTACACCAATGAAACACCCACCATCTCCCATATGAAAGGAGAACCTATTTTATTGGAAGCAATTAGAGATTACAACTGAAGAAGAGACTACCTCTAGTGGGCATGATGAATAAATCACTAGTTATAGTCCCCTCCATGTGGGAAAAGATTAAGTATGTGTGAAATAATAAAAACACGATGAACTAACCTTTTCTTGTGTAGATGAAATTCCATGTTTCATGGAATAAAAGAGTGATCATTTTGTATAACATGATATTGAATATGTCCAAGAAAAAACTACAATAGTGGTTAAAATGGGAGTTCTTGATGATAAATAGAAACTTGATGATGCTTGGCAATAATTATACCATGCTTTCATGAAATATCTTGAAGATCTTGGTATGAAAACTTTGGAACAAAGTTTCACTAGACCTTGAGGGAGATGATATCCTTAAAAAAGAAAAAGAAACATTTTCTATATTTAATGAACTTGAAGATAAAAACATGCCTAAATACACTAATGGGTAGATTTGTAATGATAATGATGCTTCAAATCTTGAAGAAGTTATCTTTCATAGAAGGGGACAAGAAAATGATATAAATAAATATTGGCATTAGTATTTTTTAACTACACCAAGATTGTAAAAACCTTTGCAACCTTATGTATCTTGGTGAAGGTAGTGATAGGATGATTGGAAATATTGAAAATCATGATTAAGAAGATATAAATCAAGGTATGTCTCAAGAATATCCCAATGAATCTTTGGATACATTTATGGACCTCCTTGAATAATTTTTGATGGTAAGCAAAAGGACAACATTTAATATGATATAGATAACCAAGATCAAAGTTCAAAGGAATCATTAGAAGCTAAATTTGATGTTGCTCTAGCATTGCCAAGGGTGGACAAAATTATGAGTTAAGTGTTGAAGATGAAAATGAATTTGTGTTCATTCAAGACATGCTTACTTATATTAACCCATTTGAGTTTAATAAAAAGATGGTGGTGGTCAAGAAAGGAGTTGATAAATTAAAAAAAGTATGAACAATATCTTGTATATCATTCTTGCTCATCAAATAAAGAAGTATCAACGAATTTTTCTTTTGCTCTGGGAGGTTCAGACCTTAAAGGTTAGTTTTATATAGTAGTTTCTTATTTTGTCATCACTGAGTGCTTCTTAACACAATGTGTGTCTTGTTTGTTTTGGTGTGTTTTATTCTTGTCTTTTTATGTGTGTTGAAGGTAGTCAACTATTTCATTCTTCTCAAGAGGTTTATATTTTAGTTGAAAGGTCCATTTTAATTTATGTTGAGAATGGGTGACTCCATATCCCAATGGAGGATGAATGCAACTGGTATAGATGAATAAAAAGCATGTAATTATAGGAAGTTTCCAAATATTTTATTCAAATTTGGCTACCATAGGTGATACAATTCAAAACTATGATTTTAGTCTTACCTAGCCTTGTTAGCGATATTTTGATAGGTTTTATTTTGGTCAATTGGTTAGAATTTATCATAAAATGTGTCTTATCAAGTGATTGGTAATCTTAGGGTCCCTTGAAAGTTCAAGTAATGTGATTCAATATCCTATTTTTGTCATCAATACCCTCCATGAATGTCTTATTTGGTGTTTGGAAAAGTTAAGATATCCTAGCAAAGTTTAAGGCTACTTTACAAAGGTTAAGTTATGTTATCACATGGTGGAGTATTGGTATATTTATCTCCAAGGTGACATGATGTCTTATGGTGTATGAGATCTTCTATATACATGATATGGTAAGGTGAAAACATTATTATTTCATGTTTAGCAAAAGTTAAGGTAAATTTTGAGAAATTAACATAATGTTTACCTTTGAAAACTAGAAGGATCAAGTATATTTTGAGGACTCTAAGGTGTTTTAGATGTATTTCAAGGTATTTCCTCCTTACACATGTTAATATAGGCTATTTTAAATGTGTAATGAGTGGTTGGACCATCCAAATATCAAGAAAGTGAAATATAATGTAAAAAAAACACTTACTAAGGGATTATAAGATAACTTTTCAACATGGAAATGGTAATTTTAGGTCATGAATGAATGGTTTCAAGTCTCTCATAGGTTTTTAGGGTAAAATCAGGATTTTGATAGTATTGGTAGGTCCAATTAAGCAAAAAAAAATTTGATCTTCTCCATTGACCTCTTTGTAAGATTGTGAAGGCCATTTTCAAGTGTTCATTTCATGAAGAGTAAAGAGAGTTGGATATAATGATGTTGGAGGTGGATATGGAACATTGTTTCCTTAAAATTTTATTCATTATTTTGATGTTTTAATGGATATGATTTATGAAAAATCATTAATAAAATAAGCAGCCCAAAACCCTCCTAAAACCCCATAGGCATATGTTTTCTTATCTTAGCAAGTTACAATTTTAATGGATGAAAATTAATGGTTGTTTGATATCCTTAGGGGTTTTTCATATCCCTCTCACATTATCTTCTACCATCAGTGGCATGTGTGATTGGCCAAAATGATGAAAATGTTATGTTTTCATTATTTTTTGAAGGTGGCAGGCATGATCTTTGAAGTTATGACATAATTGAGGATAGAATAATTAATTATTAGAATGGAAAAACTATCATAACCTAAAAATAATTAATTTACATCCTCAAATTATACCTCTTGAATTAATTAGTTAATACCTTTAATAAAAAAGGATGTTTATGCATGCACAAGTGGCTGTGTGAACTTATAGGTAAAGATGAAATGGTCCTTGCCAAGGATGAAGGTTATTCAATGTTAGATATTATCAAATAGGAAAAAATATCTTCACATGGTATCAAAAATAAACCTCAAAGATATTTTTAAAATTATAGACCATATGAGATAATGGTTCTAGTGTCCTTTATCAAAACCATGTCCAAAAGAGGTTTTGTGAACTTATAAGTCTGTAGACTTGTAGGTCAACATTGACACTAAAATGGGTGTATGGGAAGTGTATATGGCCTCTTAAATGAATTATATAATTTTATAATTCCTATTTAAAAATTCTCAATAAGTCTTGATATAAAATATTCAAATACCAATAGTGAAAAGGAGTATAAATGCATATCAAGCAGTCAAGCAAGCATAGTTTTGTGTTTCTATAAGAGAAAAACATTTAGAGCATCTTGGTGAATTTCAAAATTAATTTGTTAGGGATCTAAAAGAGTCATAAAAGAGTTATAAATACACATGAATTACATGAATAATATAAACATTACCCATATCCTTCCAAGACAAGAAATATGGTCTTATAATCAAACTCCGTTGAGGTATGGAGAGGTAGTACAAGTGAAATTTGCATTGATTTGCTCTAGAGCAGAGATAAGGAGAACCTCATAAGAGTATATATCAATGGAAAAATTATCGAAGACCATCCTTGAGGTAATTTTTCAATACAAATACTTGAAATAACATTATTTTAGTGTTTGCCAATAAAAACTAGGCCTTTGGAGACATTTAAGGAGTTTAAATTAGGATTTTGGTCTTGAAAACTATTCTAAAAGGTCCAGATTCTTAACTTAAGAGGCAAACCTTGAAATAAAGCTAATGTTTGAAGATAAAATAAATTTATAGATAAATTAATAAGATGTTAGGAAGGTATATTTAGGGTATAAAATAGATAATCATTGAAATACAAACCCTTTCTTGAACTCTACAAGCACCCATCCCAAAAAGCAATAACAAGCCTACTAAAAAGCTCCTTTTATAAGACCCTTTGCAAGAATATAAGAGAAAATGAAATGTTTGTATTGATTTTTAGAATTTTTATTAATATAATATGTTTCGTAGAGTCATGAATGAACTTGAAAGGTTTTGAGAGTGTCTAAAGATTGATCAAAAAGGACAAGAATACCTAAAACCATGACACAATCCTCTTTTGCACATAGAGTTATGTTTTCTTTCTTGGTGAGAGATAATAAGGGTTGATAATTGATAAAAAATTATGTTATGGGGTGAAATAATTTGGTTAATACCTAATACAAGTCTTGGTTTACTTTTAAGTGGTCTAATATTTTCTCCAATCATTTTTCTTTGTTCTCAGCCTATTCAGGCTCGTGCATGACCAACCTAAGGCTAGAAAAATTGAAACTAAAATAACTTGAGTTCAAAAACTTGAAATTGATTAGAAGTTTTCAATATGACATTATTTAATATGAAAAAAAAATATTTTGGATGTTTTTGAGTAGTAATATATGGAATTTTACTATCTCTAGTACTGTAGGCTTGTTTTAGGCATAATTAGGCCTAATTATGAAAGATAGGTGTTGAGAAAGTGGGTTTGCATTGGGAAGTTAGTCATGATATTTTGAATGAAGATGAATAAAGAAAGAGGGTACTCAAATATGTTTCTATTTTTCCTATAATTTTTGTATATCATTCAAAACAAGGATCCTTGTGCCAAAATAGGGCTACAATCAATAAACCTCAAAGAGAGAAAATATGAGAACTGTGAAGGAAATTGCAAAAAAGATAATGAAATATGATGGTATATAGGTATTTAACAAGTTTCCAAGTTATGTATACTCCAAGAAGATGATTGGTCATTTTCTAATCACTCCTAATGGGTAGGTTTAAGAGTTCAAGGGTGAGTCATTAAGCGAAACATAGCTCCTATGCCACCTTGAGATGATCATCATCAAATAGAGTGTACACATGTTAACTTCAAACTTCATAACTATGCATTTATATTTTTTTTAACTTGTCAATGAGTGATTTATAACCATCACTGGCTCTTATCATATCTCTCTCTCTCTCTCTCTCTCTCTCTCTCTCTCTCTCTCTCTCTCTCTCTCTCTCTCTCTCTCTCTCTCTCTCTCTCTCTCTCTCTCTCTCTCTCTCTCTCTCTCTCTCTCTCTCTCTCTCTCTCTCTCTCTCTCTCTCTCTCTCTCTCTCTCTCTCTCTCTCTCTCTCT
The DNA here is from genome assembly GCA_037957365.1 of Torreya grandis. Taxonomy (NCBI): domain Eukaryota; kingdom Viridiplantae; phylum Streptophyta; class Pinopsida; order Cupressales; family Taxaceae; genus Torreya; species Torreya grandis. The sequence continues at coordinate 546,621 of JARHVA010007919.1, read as the reverse complement.
CTCTCTCTCTCTCTCTCTCTCTCTCTCTCTCTCTCTCTCTCTCTCTCTCTCTCTCTCTCTCCTTGTCTTATATGTATCCCTGATTTGGGATTGTTAGGGATCATTTTTCTAGATATGGTGTATCTCTCCAAATGTATAAATATTTACCTCTAAATGAATAAAACTAAGTTATATCCTTATACTATGATTTTAATTATTGAGGTATACTCCTATTGTTGTGTTTTAATCATTAATGTTGTCATTGATGTCCCAGACATGATCTTGTGAAGATACATGATGTTTTATGAAACCTAATCTTGTCTTGGTAAAGGAATGCATAGTGAACCCTAGTGGAGTAAGTGAGATAAGTCCTATGAAAATATATGTGGTATTATTTGATCATGGAATGAGTTTTTTTATCATGATAATGAATCTTATAATGAATTTATAGTAGCAAGAAGGTCTCAAAGTGGTATGGTACCTAGTAGGCCTATGTGAATGGACTTATTTTTTAGCATAGATATGGCATGATGAGGCGTCATGTTCAGTTTTGGAAGCTTATGAGATTATGTAAGCATGGTATTAGTATCTATGACATGTGTATGAGGTTTTGAGACTAGTCAAATGAGTTATAAGTTATATTCAAGGTCTAAAGTGTGACTGGCAGTTTAAGACCTAACATGCAAAGAGACCTAGTATGGCCTAATGAGGGGTCAAGTTATATTTCAAAGGTCATATAAGTCATGTGAGACTTAATATAGGTTTAATAGTTAGTTTAAATAATTATCATGAAGTTTCAAGTTCTAAGTTAAAGGGGAAAGCATGAAAATGAGTTTGAAGGTCTCTTACGTGTGTAGAATGAAGAGATGAAGACCAAAGAAGGAAATTTTGATGTTTGTTGTCAAGTGTGAATATTATATGGGAATTTAATCTCTTAGGGATAAATTTAAAAGGTTACTAATATTTTTTTCCATTCATTAAGTAGTGGTTTTAGGGATAGAGCTTTATGAATAAATGTTAAGAATGGAAACTAGTCTAAAACCCTCCTTAAACCCTCATAATGACCCAATTTGGAAAAAATGTTCAAAAGTGATCATAATGGTCTTGTATTAATAGGTAAGTGTTATTAGGTTGTATTTAAATCCATAAATCATGTCGAGGTGGCAATAATTTGGTAGGATAGTGAGTAGCTACTACATGAATGTGCTTGTTTCTAAAGAAATTGATATAAAAGAGAAAAGTTGCATTAGACCAAGTATGAAAATGGATGAATGGAGAAGATAGAGAATAATTATTTATATCTATTAATGTATATGGTAATTTTATATCCTCTATTATAATCAATTTTTTCACTCATGTTGGGTAGTCATTAACAAGACTGATGGTGAAACTAGTGAGAAAAACTAGTTAGAATGAGAAAGTATTTAGGGAATCCTTAACAGGCCTAGTTTGTGTTAAATGCATCATGGAGTTTTTTTTAGATAAATTTTATCACTTAAAAATTAATTTGTAGTGTTTTCCTAATCATATATTAGTGTTTAATATGTTTTTCACAAGTTATCATGTCAAGTTCAATTATGACAATGAAACCTAGGATTATGAGATTGGTCTACAAGACCAATATTGCCATTTTATCCTATGATATTGATATAAGAAGTAGATATAATTATATCATAAAATAATTCAAATTCATCATGATATATAAAATTTTCCAATACAATTACTATAATTCATGTTCACCATGATTGGTTTTCAAGGTAGATTGGCAGTTTTGAGTATGCAAGATGAAGTGATGAATTTGAGAATCTATGACAAAAGTTGATATATAAAATAAACATGTTGATGTTTTTTTGGATTTATATTAAATTTACATGATTTATATAAGGTTTATAGTAATTTTAATAGGTTTTAATATGGAATATAAAATGGCTTGTCTAGTTGTGTAAGAATTATGAAAGAGAAGCTTAACAAATTGGTTTATAAGACCAATGGTTGACACCAAAACTATATATATATAATTTAAGTCACATATTAACTATACATGTTGATTATAACTCATTTAATTTTCATTACTACTTATAAAGACACCATTCTTCATGACTATGTTTTTGGAGCTATATGCAGTTTTTTGTGTGTGAGTGTGATTGAAGCTTCTATGTCTTTATGCCTAGTTTTGAGTTATACGAAGAAATTGGTGATGTTTTATAGATTCAATAAGATATTATACATTAATATTTAGGGTTTTAAATTTAATATGTATATGTTGGTTGTCAAATATTATTGACTGCATTTTGGAGCTTTCTGGCAGGTCAGATTGAAATTTTTTGAAGAAGTGTTTCTGAGTGTTTGGATCCTGATAGATGTCTAATATATTTAATGATTACCTTAAGGTCATAAATTTTCCATAAATATTTATATTTTTAATTTAAATTATTTCTATAGGTTGTTTGATTTGTATCTTTGTAGATAGTGTTTTTGGGGGTAATTAGACCTAATAGGTGTGTAAGGCCTAATGGAGCTCTCATGAGGAAAGTGAAGGATGTGTGACTTATTAAGCATAGAGGACACAAATTAAGGTTTAAAAATAATTTTTTTAAATGTTTGAGGAATTTTCTAAGGTTTTCTTAGGCCATATGGATTTAATTTATTCTGTGAAGATGATAAACCTAATGCATTAGGTCTTTAAGTAGTCCTAGAAGAAAATTAATGTCTAAATGAGTTTGGTTGACTTTATATTGATATTAATTATTATATGTAACATTATCATAATTTTTTTTGGGTATGAACCTAATGGATTAATGTCTTGTTTGACCAAGTATGCGAGTGATTTAGTGGTTGGTATTTATACAAGGCCTAATTGGGATAATTATGTGCAAGCAAGAGATATAAGAGTGCAAGAAAAGAAAAGAGATATTTGAGGAGAAAAATTAAGTCATGTAGACTATAAAATGGTAGAATTGGATAATTAATGAATATACAATATGATTTATAAGTGTGAATGACAAGGTCAGTTGACTTAATGAGCCTAGTAAGAGGTTGTTTGAGTGAAGTAGAAGGGCAGATTTGCTTGTTTGGAGAAGAAATTTGAGTGTTAAAGGAGTGATCCTATGTTTATTTAGAGACTATTATATTTTCATCATATATTTGTATTTTTATGTATTATAAGATAGATATCTAAAGAAGAGGTCACCATCTATTAATTGAGTAACAAAGTGTTGTGAAGGTGATCAAGTTTGTCTTAGCTTAGATGGTGTTTATTAAAGAGGGAGTGGGAGCTAACTTGTATTTTATAGCTTGTATAAGTGTCCCTATAGTTCATTATTTCATAATAATTCACTTAGGGTGTGGGTTCATCCTTGTAATTTTGAGTTCGCTAAAGGACTAGCTGAGTTGGTGCTTGACTAGTGAGGGGTTAGATCTCCTTGTAAGGTTGGTGCCTCACTAAATGTTGATCCATTACTTATATGATAGTATTAAAAATTTTTTCTTAGTGATTTTTATCACCCATGAGGGTTTCCCACATATGTTTTGTGTTCATGTGTTGATATCTTGCTTCATGTTTATGTGATTACTTCTCTATGCTTGGAGTAAAGATGGAGTTTAAACACCCTCAAAGTTGTAAAAAACCATTGAGTGTTGGTAGTGAATTCTACAAGGGTGTTAGTGGAAAGTTTATTTTGTACCTCATATGGGAGGTTGTAAACTATTCCATCAAGTTTAAATAATCTCAAATAGTCCAAATGTAAATCCTAAGCTAAGGTGATTGAGAAAAGGTAAGGTTGGATGTTTTGACCCCAAAATAGTCCTCCCTTATCCGTACAGGCTTAGAAAGAAGCACTTATAGTAAGGTTAGTGGACAATGAGGCAAATGATTTGGTTTTTACCTTATTTTGAGTTTTCAAGGTGGGTGGAAGATACAATGTGGTTTGGTGATTATAAGATGTTTGTGGAGAGATAAGGCATCATCAAACAAGTTTAAAACACTACCATGACATCTATAGGTAGATCTAAAGTCCATAAAACACAATCATGTAAGAAATACATTTAGTAAGGTAGAAGTAAGGATTCATTCATAAAAGAAGAGATTGTGTTGGTAAATTTTGTCTTAGACAATTGAAAATTGACCCCAAAGATCTCATGAAAAACCCAATACATCTAATATAAGGATGAACAAGGCCAAATGATCATCTACAAGAAGGACAAGTTGTCTTAGTCAACTCAAGGAATGAGAGGAGAAGGACCTTAATGAGGTCTAAAAGTCATTCCATTTGAACTTGTGAACCTTTTCCATGTTTTCAAGGTTATGGGAGGTATGAATGACCCCCACATGTCAAAAAAGCTCAAAATAATCCATAAAACCTCCAAACATAGTCAAAATAGAAGTTGTCTTAGTCAAGGTTTTTGTAGGTAGTCTTGTCTTTGCAAAAGCATAGTGATGACTGTAGAGGTCAGATCATTGGAGAGAGATTTTAAAGTTAGCTTATGTGATATTAAATCCTTTATAATTATTTTTCATGAGTATAGGATAGGGAAAGAGTATCTATTTTTCATAAAACATAGTCCATTCCCATAAATACTCTATATAGACTATCTAAGAAGGTTTGCCTTAGAATTTCAAGAAGTTCAGGGGTCTAGACTCATCATTAAAGGTTGAATTTTTATGTAGATCATCATTGATACATATACGAGACTCTCCAATGTTTTGTTTTATGAAGAAGATAGGGGAGATTCCACTATTTTGTCTTAGACAGGGAGCACTCCTTTCATGTTTGAAGAGAAAACCTTGAGAGAAATATGATGGAACATGGGCCAGAAGCATTAGAGACACCCCAAGATGATTTTCATAGCTGATACACACCTAGATAGATATGGAAAAAAATTTAGGAAATTTGTAATACAAGTAGGTTGGTTTAAACAAGAGGAACAATAATGGTAAAAAGAGAAACAATACTACTATGGATCTCCATTAATGGTTTTGAGGATAGTTTGGTTGTCTTAGTTTATTATGTAAATTCCAAGTGTATGAATGGAAGAAACTCTTGGTATATCACCTCCTAGTTTAGGTTTGATTTATGTAATTTTCTTTCCCTTTTCACCTATAATAGGTAGTTTTAGTAGCATAAGTACATCAAGTCATATCTAGGGAGCTAGCCCTTAAAATCTAGAGGTTTACTTCTAGTATAGATGCCCTACACACCTGAAAGTATTCACATGTTAGCCAAATCTTAAAGAGGTTTGAACAACCTCTTCTAGGGTGCAAGATTTGGAGACAACAATTTTGGCACACTTGGTGGGACAAGGTCTAAATACTGGGAAGATTGTTGGTGTGTCTTCTCTCTTATTAGCTTTTGGAAGCATCCAAGCAAGCAACAATGGTGACTCCAAACGAATTTCTAGTTTTAACCAGTGCAAGTATTTATTTCTAAAGATTTTGATCAATTTTTGTCATTTCATGTGACTTATAAAGTTGATATGGATGACTATGAGGAGGATCCTTACCATACATCTTGATATAAACCTTTTTATGACCCTTTCTATCCTTCTCAATAGTCTTATCAAGAATACCATCCTCCTTATGAGTTATGGCAGCCCTATGGTCAACCTAGTCCATTTCCAAATGAATATGTTGTTTTTGACCAGCCATATGACCCATATTAACCTTAGCCTTGTCATGAGGAGTCAAGCAACACCATTAGTTAGGAGGCAAAATATGAAGCTTTGAAAACCTTGTTTGAAGAAATTAAATAGCCCAATCACTCTGTCCAAGGTTACTACACCTCTAATTCTCAAAACGTGTGGGTAGTTATGCCAAAGTTTCTAGAATTGGAAAAACATATGAGTGTGCTAGATAAGTTTTGTGATGAAATTCTTGGTGGTCTTATAGATTGGTTAATATTTTTAGTTAGATTGTTAATAGACATGTGGGGGTATGTTGAGGAAGAGAATAAACATGTCATTAGTGAAGGATTGTCTCTATCAAGAGAGGCTTTTCAGTGGTGGATTGATAGGTTAAAGAGATGGGAAACCCAAGAGGCTATGGAGAAATTTGCATCTGTAAAAGAATCTCCAAAAAGCTATGAAGAGCCTCAAAAAGATGAGGAGGATGATGAAATCTTCTATGAACAAGATCTCCTTCCCATTTCACATCCTATATTACCTCTCACTCAATAGCTCATTCAAGAAGTTTCACCCATCTCTATGCCCATCCATGAACATCACACTCCATCTCTAAAACATAGACCTATATATCTCTCTTCCACCATTCCACTCCTTCAAGAAGAACCTATTCAATCCTCAAAAGAGCCTACTAGTTCTAAGCTTCCAAATTAGGACCAAATTTTGAAGTCTTGGGGAAAGAAAGAGGTTAAAGGATAAGTCCAAGAAGATGATGAAAATAATGAGGTGACTATGGAATAAAGTGATGTACCCTCAACCCAACAAATCCTTATTGCTATCTAAGAGTCATTTCAAGAGATTTCTCTTTCTTCCATATCCATTCCTGATCCTTTCACTACACCATACATTCTTTCTTAATCTCATTCATCCATTTGAAACCCTCCCACCCCATCTATTATTGAAGAAGAAACACTTCTAAGGGAAGAATCAAAGGAGGAACAAATTTAGTTTTCAATAGAGCAAGAGTATGACATAAATAATGATGAAGAGTAATTTATCATTGGAACTCCACTTGGGGCTATCAAACATAATCCATCCTTATTGAACCAAGAGAAAGAAGACTCAAATGAAGTTATAGTTACTCATAATAAGGATGGGGATAGAATTTTAGTGGACCATATGAACAATGATCAAGCTTGGGAGGATTACACTAACCTCCTTGATGAGCTTAAAGAACTTGTAGCTGACAAACCACTTGTCCATTCTTAAGACATCATGGGAAACCAAGAAACATGATTTTATGAGGCATCATTAGATCATATAACATCTAAGGAGTCCTATGAGTAATCTTAGGTAATTGAAGTGTAAGAATAATTCATCTTTATAGGTGATTTATTTGAAGTTGTCTCAGTTGCATTGAAATCCATGCCAAGAAGATTGGACAACACCATGAGAAAGATGAAAGCTTCCATGCCAATGTTCAGAAGGAAACATGTCACATGTATCACTTCATTTTGTGAGGGAAGAAAAGTTTTAGACTTTCCCTTTGATCCAAGAGGGAGAAATTATTCTAGGATAGTGTGTGTTTAGTTTGGTTTTTTTTTAGTTTGTTGTTGTGTTCCCTAAGTGCTCTCGAAACACAAGTTGTTTTGTTGCTTTCTTGTTGTGTGTGTGTCTTTGATGTTTTGTGTGTGGGTAAAATAATTTGTTTTCCTTGAGTTAAAAACCCTATAAAATCAATTAGTGTCCATATGCATGACTTTGTGCCCAATAGAGGTGTTAGGTAATTAGTTTTTGGCATAACAAGCATGCCACCCCTAGGAATCACTTAGAATGTTGACCAAATTTGACCCTAATTCAAATTTGGGTCAAAACCTAAAATTTTAAACTTTTAAATAAAGTTTCATATGTCCTATGGGGTCTCTTATTGTCCTATATGTCCACTTAACCTTTCCCTAATCCATGTTGAAGTCCATCCTCCTTGTAATGACCTAATCAATAAAAGTCAACATTGGAAAACCATGTTAAAACTTATTAAAAGGTTTAATTTATTTATGAAATATCCTAAAATGGTCTTTTATAGGTTTTAATGTGTTCACAAGTCATAAATTAATCAATTTCTAGGTCTCATGTGTTAAAAGGTTCATTTGGCAACCTTTTTAGCTTAACTAAATGACTTTTAATGTCTTTAAATTTAAAATATATATCACCAAGGTGGATGATATTTTGGATAAGGTCAAATTATGTCAAGATCATGTCATTTGGAAGTTACAAGTTAGTTTATGCAGGAAATGATAGTTTTCCCTTAAAAATAGTCTCATTTGTAGCACTTGTACATAATTTTCAAGTAAAATTGAAAATAAAAACATGGTGGTATGACTATTCACCTCACCATAGGTAATTTTAACTTTTGGATTTATAATATTTCATAAAAAGTTTCATTTCTAACTTATTTTCCTTCTTTTTCCATTGGGAAGCCAAGAAAGGGCAAGTTCAAGCACTCACTATGGAAGCTACATGTGGAGTTAGGAGGATTGATTATACATATGGATATTAATATGAGTGAACTTAAAATACATAAAAAAAATCTTATATTGGTGGCTCCTCCTTCATGAGCAATCACTTGCACTCCAAACAATTTTTTATTGAATTACATCCAAGACAGGTATAAGTTTGTATCTATTTCTTGTTTATAAAAATCCATGCAGATGTGTGAGTATTATGAAGTGTTTTAAGGTGTCAATAAGGCCCTATTTAATTTTTTTCATCATCCAATGCCTTTAATCTTAATTCCCTTTAAGAATATTTCAAAATTGTGCTTATTATCAAAGTTGGCAGTAATATATGGGTAACTTGAGTTTCAAAATGTGAAAGAGAGCTCCATGGGATGTTTAAATGTACTTGGATCCATGTTTTAAATTTTATTTAATTCATTTAAATTTTGAGAGATCAAATCAAGTTATGATTCATCAAAGTTAAATTTCATATACTTCATTGTTCACTACCCTATTTGTAGAGTGTGCTTACAGTCACTTTATGCTTGAGCTTTAAGATGATTGTATGGAGATTCTATGCAAAAATACATGGTAGAGTTCATGTTTGAATATAATACATTCCTAAATATACATTTATTTCATTTTATGAAGCTCATAATGTTATTCTAAGGCAATTTTTACTTCAAAATATTGATTAGACCATATTGGGTTCTTAGTCCCTAAAGGACCAAAACAAAGACCCTAAGGATTTTTTGAGATAGCATATGTCATGATAGAATGAGTTATCAATTCTCTTGATTGGTTCACCTTGTATAAATATATATATTCATTTCCTATTCCAATTTTGAGTTTAAAATCAAGAGAAGAGATGGAGTTTGAACACCCTCAAAGTTGTTAAAAACCACTGAGTGTTGATAGTGAATTCTATAGGGGTGTTAATGGAAAGTTGATTTTACACCTCATATAGGAGGTTTTAAACTATCCCATAAAGTTCAGACTGTATAAAATATTATAAATATAAATCCTAATCTAAAGTTATTGAGAAAATGTAAGGTTTTATGTTTTGACCCCAAAATAAACCTCCCCTTTTCATACAGGCCTGTGAAGTAACACCTACAGTAGGGTTAGAAGACAGTGAGGCAAAAGATTGAGGTTTTGACTTTATTTTGAGTTTTCAAGGTGATTGGAAGATAAAAGGTGGTTTTGTGATTCTAATACCTTAATGGAGAGATAAGGCATCATCAAATAAGTTTCAAACACTACTATGACATCTATATGTAGACCTAAAGTTTGTAAAACATAGTCATGTAATAAATACAGTTAGTAAGGTAGAAATAAGGATTCATTCATAATAAAATAGATTGTGTTGGTAAATTTTATCTTATATAAGTGAAAATTAACCCTTTTTATCTCATGGAAAACCCAATACTTCTAATACAAGGGTGAAAAAGGCCAAATGATCATCTATAGGTAGGACAAGTTATCTTGGTCAATTTAAGGAATGAGAGAAGGACCTTAAGTGAGGTCTAATAGTCATTTAGTTTGAAAATATGAACCTTTAACATGAATTAAAGGTTATGGTAGGTATTAATGAACCCCACATGTCATAAAAAATCTCAAAATAATCCATAAAACCTCAAAACATAGTCAAAAGAGAAGTTGTCTCAGTCAGGGTTTTGTACGCAGTCTTGTGTTTGCAAAAGCATAATGATGACTCAAGAGGTGGAATTATTGGAGATAGATTTTTAAGACATATTATGTGGTATTTAAACTTGTATAATTATTTTTCATGAGCATAGGATATGGAAAGGTTCTATATTTTCCATAAAACATAGTCCATTCCCATAAATACCCTATATAGACTATCTAAGAAGGTCTGCCTTGGAGTTTTAAGAAGTTCAGGGGTCTAAACTCATCATCAAAGGTTGAATTTTTTTTAATATCATCATTGATACATATATGATCCACAATAATTTTTGGTTTTAAGGATAAGATAGGGGATATGCTTATAAATACTTATAAATACTTATAATACCATGAAATATAGGGGTAATCATCAGAGAAAGGTCTTTTTAACCTAAGGTTATAGGAAAACCCATTGGCAAGGTCTAGGCCTAATTCCATATGGGTGGTTATCATCACTTCCAGCTCTTGATGAGCTCTTTTGATTATTGGAGAAGTTTGAGGACACCTAAAAAAAATAAGACACCTTGGTAGAAGCTAATGAGAAGCAACATGGTTATACTCCTAAGCCCATTTTCATTATGAGTTGAAGTGATCCATCTTGAATGTCAAGTATAGATTGAGTTCATCTTGTTTTCATGCAATCCATGAATGTGTTGTTGTAAATGACTTCTCTCCTAATAGGTTTCATGAAATGTATACTAATATAATAGACTCTTAAATTATGTATGTGTTTGTTAGTGTCATATCTAACCTTCCCTTTAATTTCCTTCATTTGTTGAGTTGTTATTTACCTTCATGAGAAAAAATAATGCTTTGAAGATCCATTAATGGTGTTGAGGCTAGTTTGGTTGTCTTAGTTCAGTATGAAAATTCTAAGTGTATGATTAGAATAAAATCTTGATGTATCACCTCCTAGTTTAGGTTTGATTTATGTATTTTTTTCCCCTTTCACCCATAATAGGTAGTTTTAGTAGCATAAGCACATCAAGTCATATCTAGGGAGTTAGCCCTTTTTAGCAACTAACGAGTCTTATGAAGAAGATGAGGTAGGTGAAGTGTAATAAGAATTCATATTTATAGGTGATTTGTTTAAATTTGTCTTGATTGCATTGAAATCCATACCAAGAAGATTGGTCAACACCATGAGAAAGATGAAGACTTCCATGCCAATGTTCAAATGGAAACATTTCACATGTATCACTTAATTTTGTGAGGCAAGAAGAGTTTTAGACTTTCCCTTTGATCTAGGATGGATAAATTCTTCCAGGATAGTGTGTGTTTAGTTTGGTTTTGTTTCAATTTGCTATTGTGTTCCCTTAGTGCTCTTGAAACACAAGTTGTTTATTTGTTTTCTTATTGTGTTTGTGTCTTTAATTTTGTGTGTGTGGGTCAACCATCTTGTTTTCCTTGATTCAAACACCCTGTCAAATCAATTAGAGTATGCATATGCATGACTTTATTCCCAATGGAGGTGTTAGGCAACTGGTCTTAGGCATAACAAGCATGCCACCCTTGGGAATCACTAAGAATGTTGACCAAATTTGACCTCAAGTCAAAATTGGGTCAAACCCTACTATTTTAAATGTTTTAGGAAATTTTCATGTCCTATGGGATCTCCTATTGTCCTACATGTCCACGTACCCTTCCCCTAATCATTATTGAAGTCCATCCTCCTTGTATTAACCTAGTCAACAAAATTCAACATTGGTCAACCATGGTAAAAATTAGTAAAAGGTTTAATTTATTATGTAAATATCCTAAAATTTCCTTTGATAGGTTTCAAAGTGTTCACAAGTCATAAATTTACCAATTTCTAGGTCTCATGTGCTAAAAGGGACATTTGGCCACCTTTTAGCTTAATTAAATGACTTTTAATGAATTTAAAATTAAAATAGTTGTCACCAAGGTGTATTAGAACATGTATAAGGTAAAATAATGTTATGATTATGTCATTTGGAAGTTATAAGTTAGTTTATGTAGGAAATAATAGTTTTCCCTTGAAAATAGGCCCATTTGTAGCACTTGTACGGACTTATGAAGTTCACTTGTAGCTAAAAACATGGTAGTGTGACTCTTCACCTCCAAAAAGGTGATTTAAATTTTTTTATTGAGAATATTTCATTAAAAAATTCATTTCTAACTTCTTTTCCTTCTTTTTCCATTGGCAAGCTAAGGAAGGGCAAGTTCAAACACTCACTATGGAAGCTACAAATGGAGTTAGGAGGAATTATTATATAGGTGGATATTAATCTAAGTGAACTTAACATCCATAATAATAAATCTCATATTGGTGGCTCCTCCATTAATAATCACTTACACTCCAAATAGCTTTTTATGGAATTGCATCCAAGAGGGGTATAAGTTTGTATTTATTTATTGTTTTCAAATATCCATGGAGTTGTTTGATTTTTATTAAGTGTTTTAAAGTGGTAATAAGGCCATATATAATGTTTTTTCATCATCCAATTCCCTCACTCTCAATTCCATTGAAGGATATTTCAAAATTGTGCTTATTTTCAAAGTTGGCAGCCATATATGGCTAACCTGAGTTTTGCAACATGGAAGAGAGATCCATGGGATGTTTAAATGTGATTGGATCTATGTTTAAAATGTTATTGAATTTAATTACATTTTTATATTTTAATCAAGTTATGATTCTTCAAAGTTAATTGCCTATACTCCCTTATCCACTATCTTCCCTATAGAGTGTGCTTACAGTCACTTTATGCTTAAACTCTAAGAAGATTGTATAGAGATGATATGATAAAATACGTGGTGGAGTTCATGTTTAAGATATAACACTCCCCAAGAGCTATGTATTTCATGTTATGAATCTAATAATGCTATGTCAAGGCAAGTTTTACTTCAAAAGATTGATCAGACTATTTTGGGTTCTCAATCCCTGAGGGACCAAAACAAAGACCCTAAGGCTTTTTTGGGAAAACATATGTCATGATAGAATGAGTTATCAATGATATTTATTGGTTTAACTTGTAACCATATCTATATGTATTTATTATGACAATTTTGAGGTCAAAAGGAGTAGATATGGAGTTTAAACACCCTAAAAGTTGTCAAAAACCACTAAGTGTTGATAGTGAATTCTATAGGGGTGTTCATGGAAAGTCGATTTTACACTTCATATGTGAGGTTGTAAACTATGCCATCAAGTTCAAACAATGTCAAATAGGCAAAATATAAATCCTAAGCTAAGGTGACTGAGAAAAGGTAATGTTTGATGTTTTGACCCCAGAATAGTCCTCCCCTATCTATGTAGGCTTGGGAAGTAGCAGCTATTGGGTTAGTGGATAGTGAGGCAAAAGATTGAGGTTTTAACCTTATTTTGAGTTTTCAAGGTGAGTGTAATATACAAGGATTTTTTGTGATTCTAATACCTTCATGGAGGGATAAGTCATCATGAAACAAGTTTCAAACACTACCATAACATCTATAGGCAGACCTAAAGTCCATAAAACATAGTCATGTAAGAAATATAGTTAGTAAGGTAGAAGTAAGGATTACTTCATAAGAGGAGATTATGTTGGTAAATTTTGGATTATATAGGTGAAAATTTACCCAAATATCTCATGGAAAACCAAATACATCTAATACAAGGGTGAACAAGGCCAAATGATCATCTATAGGCAGGACAAGTTGTCTTAGTCAATTCAAGAAATGAGAGGGGAAGGACCTTATGTGAGGTCTAATAGTAATTAAGTTTGAAATTATGAACCTTTTACATGATTTTAATGTTATGGGAGGTATGAATAAGCCCCAAATGTCATAAAAAAGCTCAAAATAATCCATAAAACCTCCAAACATAGTTAAAAGAGAAGTTTTCTCAATCAAGGTTTTTGTAGGCAATCTTATGTATACAAAAGCATAGTGATGACTCAAGAGTTAAAATTATTGGAGAGATATTTTAAATACATATTATGTTTTATTTAATATTTTATAATTCTTTTTCATGAGTATAGGATATGGAAAGAGTCTCTATTTTCCATAAAACACAGTCCATTCCCACAAATACCCTGTATAGACTGTCTAAGAAGGTCTACCTAGGAATTTCAAGACATTTATGGGTCTAGACTCATAATCAAAGGTTGAATTTTTGTGAATATAATCATTGATATATATATATATATATATATATATGATCCTCTCCAAAAAAAATTTGAGAAGATATGGGAGATACTGACTACTTTATCTCAGACAGGGGGCACTCCTTTCATGTTTAAAGAGACAACCTTGAGATAAGCATGATGGAACATGGACAAAAAACATTAGAGACACCCCAATATGATTTTATTAGCTTAAAAACACCTATATAAACATGTGAAAACAATTATGAAGGTTAGAATACAAGTAGGTTGGTCTAAACAAGAGGACTTATAGGTAGGGCAGCTAGGCAACGTATAAGTATAGCTCCAAATTGAAGGTTACATCAATTTCCAACGTTTGCTAAGCACTCCAATTATTTATTTCAAGTGTTTAGAGGTATATTATAAAGTTTAAAACCATTTCATGTAGGGGTAATCATTATAAAAAGGTATTTTGAACCTAAGGTTGTAGTCAAACCCATTGGCAAGGTCTAGGCCTAATTCCAAATGGGTGGTCATATTCACTTCCAGCTCTTGATGAGCTCTTTTGATGATTGGAGAAGCTAGAGGACACCTAAAAAAAAATAAAACACCTTGATAGAAGATAATGATAAGAAATTTGGTTATACTCTAAGTCCATTTTCACTATGTGTTGAAGTGATCCATCTTGAATGTCAAGTATAGATTAAGTTCATCTTGTTTTCATGCAATCCTTGAATGTGTTACTAAAAATAAATTCTCTTTATAGGTTTCATGAATTGTATTCTAATTCAATAAACTCTTGAAGTGTGTATGAGATTGGTAGTGCCATATCTAACCTTCACTTGCCTTCATTTCTTTAGTTGTTATTTGCCTTCATGAGAAACACTAATGCTATGGAGCTTTATTAATGGTGTTGAGGCTAGTTTGGTTGTCTTATTTCAGTATGCAAATTCCAAATTTATGAATGGAAGTAACTCTTGGTGTATCACCTCCTAATTTAGGTTTGATTTATGTATTTTTCTTTCCCTTTTCTCCCATAATAGGTAGGTTTATTAGCACAAGCACATCATGTCATATGTAGGGAGCTAGGCCTTAAAATCTAGAGGTTTACTTTTACTATAGGTGCCCCACACACTTAGAAGTATTTACATGTTGGCCAAATTTTAGAGAGGCTTGAAAAACCTCCTATATGGTGCAATATTTGGAGACAATAGTTTTGGCACACCCAATGGGACAAGGTCTAAATAGTGGGAAGATTATGGTGTGTCTTCTCTCTTATTAGCTTTTGGAAGCATCCAAGCAAGCACCAATGGCAAATCAAAATGAATTTCTAGTTTCAAGTAGCCCAAGTATCTATTGATAAATATCTTGATCAATTATTGTCATTTCATGTGACTTATGAAGTTGAAATGGATGGATATGAGGAGGATCCTTAAAATACATCTCCCTATTAACCTTTTTATGACCCTTTCTATCCTTCTGAATAGTTCAATCAATAATACCATCCTCTTTTGAGTCATGGAAGTCATATGGTTAACCTAGTCCCTTTCCAAATGAATATGCTATTGTTGACCAGCCATATGACCCATATTAACCTTAGCCTTGTCATGAGGAGTCAAGAAACACCATTAGTTGGGACGAAAAATATGAAGCTTTGAAAACCTTGCTTGAAGAAATTAAACAACCCAATCACTTTGTCTAAGATTACTACACCTCTCATTCTCAAAATGTGTGGGAAATTATGCCAAAATTTTGAGAATTGGAAAATCATATGAGTGTGATAGATAAGTAATATGATGAAACTCTTGGTGCTTTTGTGGATTGGTTAAGAGTTTTATTTGGATTGTTAATAGATATGTGGGGGTTATGTTAAGAAAGAGAATAAATATGTCATTAGTGAAGGATTCTCTCTAGCAAGAGAGGATTTTCAATGGTGGATTGATAGGTTAGAGAGATGGGAAACCCAATAGGCTACGGAACAAGTTTTATCTATAAAATAATATCTAAAAAGCTATGAAGATCCTCAAGAAGATGAAGAGGATGATGAATGCTTGTATGAAGAATATCTCATTCCTATTGGTCATCCTATCTTACCTCTCCCTAAATATCCCATTCCATAAGTTTCACCCATCTCCATTCCCATTCATGAACATCAAACTCCATCCCAAACTCATAGAACTATATATCTCTCTTCCACCATTCCTCTCCTTGAAGAAGAACCTATTCAATCCTCAAAAGAGCCTATTAGTTCCAAGCTTCCAACTTTGGACTAAACTGTGAAGTCTTGGGAAAGAAAGAGGTTAAAATATTAGTCCAATAATATGATGAAAATCATGAGGTGGTTATGAAAGCAAGTAACGTGCCCTTAACCCAACAAAGTCATATTTTTATCCAAGAGTCATTTCAAGAGATTTCTCTTTCTTCCATATCCATTCATGAGCATCTCATTACACCTTACATTATTTATTCAACTCATTCATCCTTTTTCCACCCTCTCACCCCATATATTCTTGAATATTAAACTCTTTTAAGGTAAGAATAAAAGGAGGAATAAAGTCAGTTTGCAGTAGAGAAAGAGGATGACACAAGTAATGATGAAGAAGAATTTATCATTAGAACTCCACTTGGGTCTATCAAACATAATCCACCCTTATTGAAAAAAGAGAAAGAAGAATAAAATAAAGTTATGTATTCTCATAACAAGGATGGGGATAGACTTGGAGTGGACCATATGAAAAATGATCAAGATTGGTAAGATTACACTAAGTGCCTTGATGAGCTTGAAGAACTTGCAGTTGATAAACCGCTTGTCCATTCTGAAGACATCATGGGGAACCAAGAAACATGATTTGATGAGGCATAATTGGATCATGTATGGATTTAGTCCTATAAAGAAGATGAGGTAGTTTAATTTCAATAAGAATTCATATTTATAGGTGATTTATTTGAAGTTGTTTCGGATGCATTGAAATCCATGCCAAGAAGATTGGCCAACACCATGAGAAAGATGAAGGCTTCCATGCCAATGTTTAAATGGAAAAATGTCACATGTATCCCTTAATATTGTGAGGAAAGACGAGATTTAGACTTTCCCTTTGATCCAGGAGGGATAAATTCTTCCAGGATAGTGTGTGTTTAGTTTGGTTTTTTTCAATTTGTCATTGTGTTTCCTAAGTGCTCTTGAAACACAAGTTTTTTTGCCTTATTTTTTTATGTGTGTGGGTCAACCATAATTTTTTTAATTGAGTTAAAAATCCTATCAAATTAGTTATAGTGTCCATATACATGACTTCATGCCCAATGGCGATGTTAGGTAACTAGTCTTAGGCATAAGAAGCATGCCACCCTTGGGAATCACAAAGAATGTTGACAAAATTTGACCACAAGTAAAATTTGGGTCAAACCATACTATTTTAAACTTTTTAATAAAGTTTAATATGTCCTAAGGGGTCTCTTATTATCCTATATGTCTATTTACCCTTCCCCTAATCATTATTAAAGTCCATCCTCCTTGTATTTACCTAGTCAACAAAAGTCAACATTGGTAAACAATGGTCAAACTTAGTAAAAGGTTAAATTTATTTTTTTAATATCCTAAAATGGAATTTTATATGTTTTAATGTGTTCACAAGTCATAAATTGACCAATTTATAGGTCTCATGTGCTAAAAGGGTCATTTGGACAACTTTTTAGCTTAATTAAATGAATTTTAATGACTTTAAAATTAAAATATCTATAATCAAAGTGGATAATAACGTGGATAAGGTTAAATGATATCAAGATCATGTCATTTGGAAGCTACATGTCAGTTTATGTAGGAAATGATAGTTTTTCCTTGAAAATAGGCTCATTTGTAGCACTTATACGGACTTCTCAAGTGCACTTGTAGATAAAAATGTGGTGTTGTGACTTTTCACCTCCCAAAAGGTCATTTAAACTTTTGTATTGAGAATATTTAATTAAAAAATTCATTTCTAACTTATTTTCCTTCTTTTTCATTTGGTAAGCCAAGGAAAGGCAAGTTTAAGCACTCACTATGGAAGCTACAAGTGGAGTTAGGAGGAATGTATCTATAAGTGGATATTAATCAGAGTGAAATTAACATCCATAATAATAAATCTTATATTGGTGGCTCTTCCTTCATGAACAATCACTTTCATTCCAAACAACTTTTTATGGAATTGCATCCAAGAGGGGTATATGTTTGTATTTGTTTCTTATTTTCAAATATCCATGGAGATGTGTGAGCTTTATTTAGTGTTTTAAGGTGTGAATAAGGAATATCTAATGGTTTTTCATTATCCAGTTCCTTCACTCTCATTTCCCTTGAATGAGATTTCAAAATGGTGCTTATTTTCAAAGTTGACAACCACATATGGGTAACCTAAGTTTTGTAACATGCAAGAGAGCTCCATGGGATGTTTCAATGTGATTAGATGAATGTTTTAAATGATAGTTAATTCAATTCCATTTTTAGTTATAAAATAAGCTTATTAATCTTCAAATCTAATTACCTATACTTCCTTGTTCACTACCCTATCTATAGAGTATGCCTATAGTCACTGTATACTTGATCTCCAAGAGGATTGTACAAAGATGCTTGGTAAAATACATGGTGGAGTTAATGTTTGAAGATTAAAGATTCCCCAAGAGCTATGGATTTTATGTTATGAAGATAATAATGTTATGTTAAGGCAAGTTTTACTTCAAAAGATTGATCAAACTATATTGGGTTCTCAGTCCCTAAAGGACCAAAATAGAGATCCTATGGATTTTTTGAGATAATATATGTCATGATAGAATGATTTATCAATGATTTTGAATGCTTCACATTGTATCCCTATTTATATTCATTTCCTATGCCAATTTTAAGGTGAAAAGGAGGAGTGGAGATGGAGTTTGAACACCCTCAATGTTGTCAAAAACCATTGAGTGTTGACAATGAATTCTATAAGGGTGTTAGTGGAAAGTTGATTTTGCACTTCATATGGGAGGTTGTAAACTATTCTATCAAGTTCAAACAATCTCAAATAGTCCAAATAGAAATCCTAAGCTATGGATAATGAGAAAAGGTAAAGTTTGATATCTTGACCCCAAAATTGTCCTCCCATGTCTGTACAGGCCTGAGAAGTAGCACCTATAGCAGGGTTAGTGGATAGTGAGGCAAAAGAATTAGGTTTTAACCTTATTTTGAGTTTTAAAGGTTAGTGGAAGATACAATGTGGTTCAGTGATTCTAATACCTTCATCAAACTATAAGGCATCATCAAACAAGTTTAAAACACTACCATGACATCTATAGGTAGACCTAAAGTCCATAAAACAAAATCATGTAAGAAATACATTCAATAAGTTAGAAGTAAGGATTCCTTCATAAGAGAATAGTCTATGTTGGTAAATTCTGTCTTAGACAAGTTAAAAGTGACCCCATAGATCTCATGGAAAACTCAATATATCTAATACAAGGGTGAACAAGGCTAAATGATCATCTACAATAGGACACGTTATCTTAGTAAATTCAAGGAATGAGAGGAGAAGGACCTTAAGTGAGGTTTAATAGTAATTTAGCTTTAACTTGTGAACCTCTACCATGATTTGAAATTTATGGGAGGTATGAATGACACCTACATGTCATAAATAAACTCAAAAAAATCCATAAAATCTCCAGACATAGTCAAAAGAGAAGTTGTCTCAGTCATGGTTATTGTAGGCAGTCTTGTGTTTGCAAAAGAATAATGATGACTCAAGAGGTCAAATTGTTGGAGAGAGATTTTGAAGACATATTATGTGGTCTTGAATCTTTTGTGTGTCTTTTTCATGAGCATAGGATAGGGCAAGAGTCTACATTCTCCATAAAACACAATCCATTCCCATAATTACCCTGTATAAAGTATTTAAGAAGGTCTACCTAGAAATTTCAATAACTTCAAGGGTGTAGACTCATCATTAGAGGTTGAATTTTTGCATAGATCATCATTGGTATATATATGAGCCTCTCCATTTTTTGATTTTAAGGAGAAGATATGGGATATACCCCCTATTTTTTCTCAGATATGGGTCACTCCTTTCATGTTTAAAGAGATAGCCTTGAGAGAAGTATGATAGAACATGGAAAAAAAGCATTAAAGACACCCCAAGATGATTTTAATAATTGACACACACCTATATCAACATGGGAAAATAGTTAGGAAAGTTGGAATACAATTAGGTTGGTCTAAACAAGATGACTTGTAGGAAGGGCAGCTAGGCAATGTACAAGTATAACTCCATATGGAAGGTCACTTCAATTTCCAACCTTTGCCAAGCACTCCAATGATTTTTTTAATGTATGTATAGGTATATTAGAGAGGTCAAAACCATGGAATGTAGGGGTAATCATAATCAAAAGTTATTTTGAACCTAATGTTGTAGGAAAACCCATTGGCAAGGTCTAGGCCTAACTCCAAATTGGTGGTCATCTTCACTTCCAACTCTTGATGAGATCTTTTGATGATTGGAGGAGATGGAGGACACCTAACACAAGCTAAAACACCTTGCTAGAAGCTATTGATAAGTAAGCTAGTTATAGTCTAACTCAATTTTCACTATGTTTTAAAGTGATCCATCTTGAATGTCAAGTATAGATTGAGTTCATATTGTTTTCATGCAATCCTTTAATGTGTTTCTATGAATGAATTCTCTCCTAACAAGTTCCATGATGTATATGTTACTACAATAGAATATTGAAGTGTGTATGAGTTTTTTAGTGTTATATCTGACCTCTTCACTTGCCTTTATTTGTTGATTTGTTATTTGACTTCATGAGAAACACTAATGCTAGGGAGCTCCATTAATGGTGTTGAGGCTAGTTTGGTTGTCTTTGTTCCTTATACAAATTCCAAGTGTATGAATGTAAGCAAATTTTGGTGTATCACCTCCTAATTTAGGTTTGATTTATGTATTTATCTTTCCCTTTTCACCCATAATAGGCAATTTTTTAGCATAAGCACATCAAGTCATTTATAGGGAGCTAGCCCTTAAAATCTATAACTTTACTTCTTCTATAGGTGCCCTACACACCTGTAAGTATTCCCATGTTCGCCAAATATTGAAGAGGCTTGAATGACCTCTTTTAGGGTGCAATATTTGGAGACAATAGTCATATTAACCACATTATCATTAGGATTTGGGCCCATAAGACTTCCAAAATTATTGGTAGAAGGAGTAAGATTATGATATTTATCTTGGTGATTTAAAATAGGATCTTTATAGATAGCCAAATGAGTATTAACCTAGATCAAAGATTGAGATTTAGTTTGTGTCTCATGGGATTTGAAGGTAGTGTCATAGTCTTGTTGATGTTTGTGAATTATATAATTATGGTCAAAATTGGGACCAAGGAGAAAATCCATATCCAAATTATGTAATTGTCTACATGTTTCATGTGAATGACCCCAACTAGCATGAAGCCAACATATTTTATTATGATTTTACCAGGGTTTCATGGATGAGTAATATCAAGCTGTCATAGAAGAGGCCTTAGTAGATGCTTTTGTAATTCCATTAAGGATAAATTTTTATGAACATTGATGTTATTTTTTGGATATAAATGAGGATTAGTGATGTGGTTGGGAGGGGAAACTTGTTCTAGATCCTAGTTAGGAATAATAGATTGAATAATATGAATGGTATCAAAAAGAATTAGTGACACCATCATTGTTAGCGTGATGTTTTTTTGAATTTTTGATCAACATGTAAGTACCCATATCAGGTTGGGATGGATTGAATTGATGCATGAGAAAATCTTAGAACTTGGCTTGGTCAATGGCCTTTTCCAAAGTTCATGGAGAGAGAGAGAGAGAGTCTAGACCCAATATTGTAACTTTGGATAAATAGAATTAATAAATATATGAAAGAGGTTATTATCTACCATATTGTGTTCACACTATTTAAACATGATCTTACATCATTTGATGAAAGCTTATGTGGTTTCTATCTCAAGCTTCTTACAATTAATGAAATGGGCCAAGGTATTTTCAGAGACATCACTAGTTTAAAACTCTTGGACTAGAGCATTGACTAAATATTTTTAACTATTGATGGAATGAGATTTGAGTTGGGTATACCAATATAGAGAATCTTCAAAGATATTTTTTTCTAATATCGTAGTCGTATAAAAATTATTTAACCTAAACCAATCTTTGTATAGATTTCCAAATGTTTTTAAGTGAAGAGTAGGGTAATTTTACCCATTATAACTAATGGTAGGGGTGATACCTCTTATATCAATATTTTAAATTTGAGGTGTAAGAGGCTCATTTTGAATTTGCTTTATTATTTTGTTAACAAGAGGTGGATGGACAATATTACCATGGGAATCTTGAAGAGGAAGTATGGGAGAATTTTTGTTATGTGTTTCCCATGAAACCTTTTGAGGGTGATTTTGAATATAAATAATATGATTTTGCATTTGCATCACTTATTTGACATTATTATCTTAGAAATAACTCATTTAATTAAGATTTTGTAATATAAGTTGATGGGTTTAAGTGGTGTTTTTTTATTATGTGAATCATTTTCATTTGTAGCAATGGTTTGGGTACCACTATAGGTGGTAAAATGTGTGATATTAGTAAATTGAGAGACATTATTAGTAAGTGAGGCACTAGTAGCATGAATTTCTTTTGTGTCAACATATGTGTTAGTAGAGGGATGAGAAGAGGTAACACTAGAAGCATGATTAACATGGGTAGCAAAGGATTCACTACTAGAATAATTGAGAAGAGTGGGTCTTAAAAGAGGCCAACTAGATTTAGAACTTGCAATGTTAGTAGTGATACTTGGCATGGAGGTAGAGGAAATCATAGAGGAATATGTCATAGAATGAGAAGGGGTCAAAAGAGAGGGAATATATTGAGAATAAAATAAACTAGTGCCCCCAAATCCATGAGAGAATGTGGGAGAAGGTGAATGGGGATCCTTGGTTTGATGACTTATCATGAGATGGTAAATAGTAGATAGATATTTTCCTTGATGTTGAGGAAAATCATTAATGAAGAATATAATTTATGGAGTATACTCTAATTCAAGTTGATCTTTACAGAGAAGAGAGGGTTATAAACTAAATAGCAATGAGGAGGTGTCCCATAGTTTATAGTGCAAGTGGCTACATGCACATTACTTTCATCTAGGGTAGGAACCACAAGCTTATTATTGGAAAAACTATTAGGGTTGTTAAATATCATCATATATATGGAGGTCAACTTAGTGTTATCCTCAGATAGGAAGTTCATGATGAGGGAAAAATATTAAGGAAGATTAAGATTATGCAAAGGCAAAGAGACAGAAAGGATATAAAGTTGACCAGGTTGATTGTGTTTTGTAATCCAAGAGTTAGATAAGGGTATAGAGTCATATAGGTTGAATATATACTACAAACAAGGTATGAAATAAATATGATAAGGATATAGGGTTAAACCAATTGACTTGATGCTATAACTTAACTAGAATAAAATGATACAAAGTTATACATGTTATCTCTATATTGCAGACTAAGAGACAAAATAGGATGAGAAAAAGACATAGTCAGATACGTCAACTATATATTATTGATAGGGAAAACATAGTTGTAAGAGACTACTGAACAAAATGATAGTTTGATAAAATAGGGTAAAAAATTCAATCTAATTAAAGCAAGAAATGGATCAAAGACATAAACAATTGGATTAATTTGAGTGATCCAATTGGGGCAGATAACACAAATCCTTGCACCAATGCTATCCAATGCAAGTTTTTATAATACAACACATAATGATTAGAGAGCAAGTAGTTAACTAAAAATTAAATGCTAACTAGGTGGTCATCCTAAGTATTGTTAGATTATTAAAATGTAACATTTTAAGTGTGATAAGAAAGTTGGCTGAAAATAGGGAACTAAAAAGCAATCTATGGATGATTTTAGGATGTTTAGACTGAAAGGGATCTATGTTAGCAATGGTATTAGATTGGTATTAGGTCTTACCCCTTTGCTTCATAATCTTGTAGTGATAAGGGTGTCTAAATATTTACCAATTTATACTATTAACCACATATTTATACTTGGCTAGAAAACCAAGTTGGCTTCCCCCTTCATGATGAAATCCAAGCAGGTAGGCATTAGGAAGACAAGTGTTAAATGCATTTTGAATATTGTGTGATTTGGTAGTGTGTTCAAAAGAGAAAAATAATTTAACTAAATGGTAATTTGAAAAACAACCTATTTAGACTATGTGATCTACTCTAAGCATGAAAATAGCTAAAAATAAAAGTGTGAATTAATTACTAAAAAATAGTTATTAATTCCCAAATTTAGAATGGTACATGGTAGAATCAACTGACACTATATGCAAAAAACATAAAAAAGAGTTGACTAGGTTAATACTATACTGTATAAGTAAAGTCTTAAAGAACATAGTCAAATGGGTCAACTCAGTCTTTTAGATAGAAGATAGGCTATAAAACTAAGTCAACTAGGTCAACTTAGCTGGCTATAGGGTTCCAATTTTAAAGAGTGCTAACTTGTAAAAAATAGAACTGAAAAGAATTATTAAAATTACTAATAAAGGAAAGATAGGAACCTTGGTGGGTTTGAATATGATTAGGATTGCAAATTTTATTGTGAAGTACCTTGAATGCTGCTTTCAAATTCTAAAAACTAAGTTGACTAGTTTGACCCCATTTTGCAAAACCCTATGTGTTGAGGAAGGATACGATGACTAAGTCAACCTATTTGACCTATTTTTTTGATTTGTATGTTGAAAGATAGAATAAGACGATAGAGTTGACCTATTTAACCTAGTTTGTTGATCTAAATGCTGGTAGAGAGAATAATATGATAAAGTCAACCTGTTTGACCCTATATACTTATCTGATAATAATTAAGAGTAATGTGTTAACCTATTGAATCTAGTAACATATATTTGATGAATACCTACATAGAAATAACATAGTTGATTTGATGTGATAGTGTGTTAAACCTTCACACATAAATTTAGAATTATACCAACAATTTTGGTACAATATCACAAATATATAAAAATAATAAGATGATAGAAATGAAAGAATGAAATAAAACCTATATGCATTTGATTCATATTGGTTTTACCAAAATATATGCAATAAGAAATACAATAGATCTATAAATCAATCCTAACTTGGAGAACATAAATCCTACTTACATTTTTAATTGGGGATATATTAGATAATCAGGGTCATGACCATGATGGATCTTCTAGACCTATCCAAGGCATTTATTACCACAATAAATTCACTAGGGAGGGTTATAAATCCTCCAATCAGGAAAAAAATGTATTAAACCTAATTAGGTCCTATGTTTTCATATTCACTAAAATAATGACAAGTAAAGTAAATTCTAATCTAGTGCTCACCAAAGCTTGTGGCACAAAGTGAGGGCAATAAACTTGAAAATTAAACATGCATAGAAGACATATACTTATGTCAATATATAATTAATTATAATGCATAGAAGATAAGTTTAAATTCATATCTATCTACTCTTATAAAGGAGAAATAAAGCTAGGAATACTTACCTTTGAAAATGAACTTGTCGAGCCACAATATCTCCCTTGGCCAAGTTATTTCAAAAAAGTTTGTTGTGGTATGTAAGGATGACAAGGATAAATTATCTTTAGGCTACATAACTTATCAATGCATCCAAAAAACCTCTCCACAAGACAAGACTTTATCTCAAAAGAAATAATAAAACCCTAAACTTACTCCTCAAGTAGAATGGTTGATAAGCAGATACACATTATATCTTACTTATTCTTCTCTTATCTTCTCTTAAAAATGGCAAAATGAATGAATTTATATAGGTATATCTAACTATAATCCCTTCCAAAATTTTAGGCCAACAAGGTTGACCTGATTGACCTAGTATCATAATTGATAAAAATAAACTAGGTCATAAACTAGGTCAGTTATGGGTTGACCTAGACCCTAGTAAGTTTTATCAATAAGTGTATAAGGTGAATGGGGATGCCTATGTAACATAAATAATAAAAAAGGGTTTTAGGTTAGGGAAGGGATAATGAAGGTGTAAAATAACTATAGGAGGGTGAAAAATAGGAGGCAAATCTTAGACGAATGGTTTTAGGAGACAAGTGTGTTGATAGTAAATGGAAATAAGTGACAAAAATCTTGAAAAACACCAATGATCTACCCATCCATTTTCTAGTGCATCCCTTAATGCATGCACTTAGAGAGATTGAGACTTGATAGGTTCCTAAAAGATAAATATCATCATTAATTGATAAAGTTTGAAATTATTATGTGTATACACCTTCTACCCTAGTGGTCTACAAGGTCATAAATTAGAGTCCCATGATATGATTCTCATATTAGGAAGATTCTCTTTCCCATAAGAGCTTCATGGTACTATAAATACAATATCATCATCTAGGTGGAAGGTATCAGAAAATCCCTTCTCCTCTTACGATAACAAGTCATTGATCACCATTTTGAGAAAGAGATTACATATCAATTGGTTGAATGTGTCTTGGGTTACTCAATTGATTGAAAACAGAAGGCATGCCTTAACTTTGAAATCATCATCTACTACTAAACTTTAAAAAACCTACCCAACATATGGAATATGGTACATAATAGGAATTCATACTCCTTAGGTAGGGTCAAACATAAAGAGTGGGTCCTTGAAGAGTCATTAACACCCATATGGAAAGATATGTAGTGTAACTGACCATCATCTATCATCAAGAGGCCCATGATGATGATGATATTCATCTCAATTTATCTAATAGTTCTATAGTGATGACATAGTACGATTCAAAAAATAAGAAAGGGGGGTGGTCTCAAGCCAAGTTGATCACTAAATAAAGGCTAGTGCCACCCCAATAGGATCCTCTAACTTATCCCAAGGAGGATATCAAAGTGTCTACATCACATATTTCTAAGAGGATTATATAGGGGGTCCCATCACCTTCACCTCCCCCTAATGAAAATAAATCCCCACCACATTCACCTCCCCCTAATGCAAATCAATCCCCACCACCTTCAATCCCATGAACCACTCCACCATTGATAACATAAGTACTACACTTTGACATCAAGATAATCCCTGAGATTATCCCTAAGTGATACTAACAAAAACCACCCCTATATATTCCTTACCCATTGTTGATATCCCTTCACAAACCATCCCTAGTTTCATCATGCCAATGCTCCAATCCACCCAAATTACTTTGCTATAGGCCATGATCAACATCCTCACTTCTCAATTCCCATACACTTATCCCATTACCCTATAGGAATTCTCATGGCCCACTTACAATCTCTAAGAATATTAGTTAATTAGCCCTCACCTTTAGTAGTGTCTGGTTTAGTTCACATATATTTTGTAACTTAGGGAAGAGATTAGATTCTAGTGGATCCTAGGTTCATAATTCTAGGGTACACTATTACATCCTTATTAGGGACCCCATTAGTTACTCCTATGATGTAGACACTTTCCAATGTCACCTCTTCTAATAACCTAATGTTCACCCTAGTAATGAGTGTACCCATGCACCCAAATTTAATTATTATTAGATCTTTAATATTTGTAGTTACTCCTATATTAGTTTAGGTTAATTTGGAAAAAACTGTCACTACACCTCCTTCAATTACCATGGCATAAGATGATTTTATAATGATTCCCCAAAAGAGGAAAAATGTAAATTTAGTCATGCCCTTAGTTTAGGTTCATATTAATACCACAGTCCTTGTAATTACTATTGTAGCTTTCCTTGATCTAAGTAAGAGGTCTAAGAAGAGACAAAAGGTAATCTCTTCCCAATTTTATATTTATTTTTATCCTCTCATTGCTCCCTGATTCAATTTATATATCACCATGGAACTCCAAAGATACATATATAACCATATAATTGGTGTCATTGCCTCATAGGTCAAATTGACCCCTAATCAATGGTGTCCTCAATTTTTTCCTTAGGTATCTAAATTCATCCTTCCCCCATTTCACACCCTTACCCCTCCTCCTCCACTCATTTCCTCCTTCCTTTCACTTCATATATTCCTCCTTTGCCTAGACCTCCACCATCTACCTATGCCTTTTACATCCCACCTTCATTTTATTCCACCACATTGGGAGTTATTGTAGGCCTAATCTAGGTCAAGCCGATAGCATCGATTGAAGTACAAAGACAAAAAATGGTGTATCATGATGACTCATAGGTCCAATGGGAATTAAATAGAGTGTTTGGGATCATGAGTAGGGTTATTACATAGATATTTACTCATTAAGGAGACATAATGGTGTGGAGGACCAAGCAAGATATCTTCTCCCTCAATAAAGTAAGAAATACAAGTAGTGAATATTTGGTATTAGAGGACCTTATGTCAGTGATTTGTGCCATAAATGACCTCAAGGAGAAAATGGAGTTTATTAAAGAGTAAGTGAAAACTTTGAAGTTCTGAGTAAGGATCACCTTCCCATTATGATTAGTTATCAAAGTGTATACATCTCTCACCCAAATATTCATGATCATCAAGTAACCAGGTCCCTTTATAAAACTAAAGAGCTACTCCAAAAGATACATCCATATCATGAAACTATTATTCAAGTGGATAATAAGTGAAAGAAGTTGGTTGTTATCATCAATATAGGGATATTCCTAAAATTTAAGTTGATGAACCTTTTAGACTTCAACATTTACCAAACCTTTTTAGGGATATGAGAATACCCATTGAGGAATGGTTAATCATATCCTAAGAAACCATTAATCAACTAGAGAAAATTAAGGACCAAATCTATTTGAAATATTGTCATTGATGTCAAAGGTCTAGCATTATTGGTGATAAAAGGCCCCATTGCATTTAATGTTGTTTTTAATAAATATATCTTGGCTAATGTGAGTTTATATTTATTTAATATTAATGAATATATTTTTGGTTGCATATGAGACAAAAAAAAGGGCCCATGGAGAAGTCAAAGAGCCATGGGATAAAGAAAAAATAAGGATGGGATGCATTTTCGCATGAAGAGTCATCTTGGGGAATTACAAGAGTCACCAAGTGAAGACAAAAGATGAAGGGTGCAATTTCTCATGAAGGGACATTTTGAGGAATACGAAAAGTCACCAAGATAAGGACAAAAGTGGGAAGGACGTTTTTGCTCGTGAAGGATCACCACATGACTTTTCAAAGGCAAGAATATGAAGGGTCATACAAGTTTGGCACCATTTTCCATGAGGATTGAAGGGTCACGAAGGGGGAATGCCAAAGGTCATTTGGAAAGCTATAAATAAAGGCTTGAGAAGCCATTTGTAATATGGAAGAGAGAGGTTGATTTGATATTGTAATATCTATCTTAGAAGATCAATTGTGAGAGATGAATATGATTTGTATTTGTTATATCTAGCTTATAAGAGCAAAGGTAAGAGAGAGGAAAGAGATGTTGTATTAAACTATCATTTGTTGAGATAGCAATATTGAGAGATAGGTCTGTGGTATACACCAAGGGGTTGGTGCTCCTATGGGTTGGTGCTCATGAATTATTGTTGGGTTGGTGCTCCTATGGGTTGGTGCTCATGAATTGTTGTTGGGTTGGTACTCAGCAAAGGGGTTGGTGCTCTTGTGGGTTGGTGCTCATGAATAGTTTCTGGGTTGGTGCTCATGAATAGTTTCTGGGTTGGTGCTCTTGCAAGTTAGTGATTATGAATATTGTTTGGGTTGGTGCTCATTCATATACTTAAGATTGTTCTCTATGGTTTTTTTGACATTGGATTTCCACGTTATATCTGGTGTCTCTCTCTATCTTGTGTGGTGTTTATTGTTTTAGTTTTATTGCATATCTTGAATGTTTGATTAAGTGGAATTTGGTTAAGGGAATGTTTTATAAGATATATGATATATTTATTCACCTCCCCCCTCTCAGTATATCTTGTGCTTGATAAAATCCTTAATTATTTCAATAATGTTAGTATTTTAGTGATCTTCCAACCTAATGGTACCCTACTAGGAAGGGATGAAGATAAAACTAGAAAAATCGAATAAAGTAGGAGCTAAATCTATCTTGGAGTTAGACACACAATCCATGGTGAACATCATCTAGTTCTAAAAGGTTAAGTCTTCCTTGGAGGCCCCACTCAAGGCTCATGAGAAACTACTAACTTAGGTAGTGATCATCTTGTAAGAGCTACCTATCAACCTAAAAAGGATTTACTATGAGTCTAATCTCACTGATAAATCATTGGTATCTCAACAAGTCCTACCAAATATTTAAGAAGTGTCCCACATCCAAACTTCTCTTGAGTTACTACTAGTGGGCCTTAGAGAATCTTCTTTTATTGTTTTGAGATATGAGATCTCTTGATGTAATTAATTTTTAACTATTTTAGGATATGGTGGTCGAGGATGGGATTCGCACTACTAATAGATGATACCAATTCTTAGAAATATATAAATATTGTGTTGTATTATTTTTAAATGGTCAACTTTGTTATAAAATAGACTTTTCTATGTAAATGTGTTAAATTCATGGATGTATTCCATTTCAATTAAATTTTAATAGATTAACACTAATGTTAAGATTATTAGTTATGATTTTATACAAGATTTATTCATTAATTAGATTAAGTGTTAGCTATTATAATTGATTTATTTGATTCATTCATCTCATTCAAAATATGTATGAAATTATGTGTGATTTACAACATGAATTTTTGCAATTCCCATTAAGAGAATCTTTGAATCAATGACTTCCCCTTTCCTTTAAACTCTTTCCTTGTGAGATGAAATCTTGATCCATCATGAAACTTGCCATATAGTGGTATAAATATAGCTAAGCATTTTATCAATCCTTGAAGCATAGGCATGGCCATTCATATTGAAAAATAATTTCTCATTCTAAAGAAGATAAAGATAATTTATAATGAATAATATTCCTATATTGTGTAGAATAGACACATGCCCACTTTGAATAAGCAAAATAATATGAACATGCACATCCTCATAGTTTAAAATATTCCTAGAATATGTGTGTAAAATATTCTACATGACATCAAGATAAGAATATTTTTTTATTAGATGGGGCAAAATATGTCAGTTTTATAGGGCTCCAACAACCACAAGTTTAATAGATTAAGACCCATAATCAAGAAACAAATCACCATGGTATTAAAATCAAAATACCTTTAGCTAATTTGAAGAAAAATATCAATAAGACAAAAACTAAGACAAAATAAAAATAACATATAGATCCCTAAACAAAAACTTAAATCTCTTCAGAGCTACACTTCTCCTACAATATAGCTTGTTTTGTCTCCTTAATCTTCTCTAACATTAAATCTTGAGTAATTATGCCACAAATATATTTATAGGTTCCTTCTAAGGGGTATATTCAGATTTATTCTAAGGGATTATGATTTTCCTTTTGAATTTTAGAGTAGGCTAGGTTTCTTCGATATCCTCCTATTCTAGCTCGATAATGATGTCTTTATCCAATAAAGGGGCTTTATTTTCCTTACATTTATCTAATTCCTTCTTAATCTTAACTATGTCATATTTGAAGTCATTCCAATCCTTGATTAGGGAGGACATGAACCTCCCTATACCCTCTAAAGTTTTGAATAAAACCCTAAGTTTCTTATTATGGTCCCTATTTATGTCTATCAGACTATATGTTTTTATGATCTTAGATCCATTATCCTCTTTCTAAGATATGTAAATTATTTTAGGATTTTTTCTTGTAGAGGAAAGAGAAAAGGAAATTAGGAATTTAAATGGGGACTTATTTAATATGTAAATGGGGGAAATGTTTTGGGGGAATATGGGAGTGAGGAACGCTTCCCCTTTCTTTAAAAGACCAGATTCAACCTTAGAAGGGTCTTTAATAGGGGTAACTTCAGTTGGGGTTTCTTAAATCAAGGGGATAGGCTTCCCACACATGGATTCACCATGCTGGATAAGCAAAAAAAATAATCCCATGGTGGATGATCTCATTCTTATCATATATAATAGTCAAAGGCCATGTTTTATAAGTATTTTAAGAGATAAAAGGTAGACTGATATTATAACCATAGAAGTGATTGAGAAGTAGGAAATGGTAAGAAAAAATAAAGGTGTACTACCTTTGAGGTTCAAATATTTAATTATTTGAAAGTATATATCTAGCCAATGTTAGGGGAGGTCCTACTATGGGAAACCCTTTTCAATATTCATCACCACATCCACTCAAAATAACTTTTTCATCAACTCAAGTTTTTGGCTCTTATATTTGAAGCCCTTAACCCCATGTTGGGATAGTCCAGTCACTTACACAATAATTTCTTCATATACCATAATATTTAAACCCCTCATCCTTATAGTGTGTTTATTCCATGCAAGTGTGAAATAATTTGAAAGTTCCTTGTCATGGCCCTTGATCCTCTACACAAATTTTGGGAGACCACCTTTTCAAAGTTTTTTCCAAACTTTATTGTTCCCTTGGACTTCAACTCATGAAATAGGTTCTAAGTGGTCTCTATTTCCACCCATTTATTTTTGGATTCTATTTTTAATTTTATAATTAGTTTTTCATGAATTATAATCTCTACCTTCAACTATTGAGAATATTCAATAAAGTTTTTCCTATCAATGTTGAGGTTAAGGTCTTTGGTAAGACAATGATTATATACTATAGGGGGAGGATCTCCACACACACAAGATTAATGTTACCATATGTGATCATATCACCTAATAATTATGACTCATCCATGGAATCATTATTTATAGTGTTTAAAATTTTATCTAGGATATTTTTATCTCCTTCACACTTGACCAACCTATCAACTCCAACCCCATAATTGGCTAGATAATCAACTATGGAATTACCTTCATGAAAAACATGAACTATGTAGATCTAAATGTGGGGATAAATAATTAGGCATCATCAATAATGTACCTAATGGTGTGGGAGGTTATGATTTTTTCTAATAAATCATTAAGGATGTTAAGTGTGTATCCTTCGATGACCAACTTAGAAATGCAAGAATGGGAAGCAAGTTGAATACCCCAAAGGGAATCCATAGCTTAGCTACATTATTGTTTTTTCTCTCCCAAAGGGCCCATGTAGGAATAAACCATTTTAAAATCACATTACTTGATAACACCAACCTCCCTTGAATTATGTAGGTTGCCTTTAGAGGCTCCATTGAAATTGAGTTTCATCTTCCCAACCAGGGGGCGTAACCTATTGGTATAACATGTTAAAAACTAGGGACTTAGAAGTTTTTATAAATTGGGAGAGGTTTTACATGAATGAAATTGAATACTTAGTTTGGGATTAATTTTTATTTTCTTTAAGAGGAAATGCACTCAAATTATCAGAGATTGAAGATTATAAACACCAGAAGATAAAACTAAAGGAAAAGGGGTAATTAGTGAATATGAGTTAATTTCTCTCCATATAAATGGCCCATAGAAAGTGTGGAAGAGTGAGGTTCCATAGAAAGGACATATAAGTAACATCCTAAGGTTGTTTTTATTAAAGAATCAAATCTTGTAAAGAGTTGGGACATACCTAGTAGACCAGGAATTGATGATGCAGAAGATACAAGATAGAAGAACTAGAAGAGCACTCCTAGAAAATATGGTTAGAAAAATCTTATGAAGACTGGTAGAGGGAAAATGGGTTGGGAATGGTCATTCCCCACTTGATGAGATTGTTAATGATAAGGATCTCATTCTGATCTACCATCCAAACTAAGAGATTAACCTTTGGTATGAGATGTTTTATCCAAAGGGGATGCAAAATATCCAATTGTTTTTCAAGGTCTAGATCATTGAAAAAACCCAACTTCACTAAGAAAGATCCACTATATTTTTCTACATATATTAGAATATCTTCCTTAGGGTGATAAGGAATATGAAAATGCTAAAGTTATTTTAGCCTAATCAAAGCTTGAGATCCTCCTCATTAGTAAATTATAATTATATGGGTTTCCATTGAGTAACACCATTCTCTAGTGACCAATACTATTTAACTTTAGAACCCAAATAATATTTAAATATTAGGCATAGATTGCTCCAGGATTCTTGGTTCCCTAGGGAGATTTGAGAAATCTATGGGTCATCCCAAAAGTCTAGTACTTCCTTATTACCAATCTACCATCTAAATCCTTTCCAGAGAATTATTTTTCCATAAGAGATGACCTTATGGAAATCCAATCTATTATTTTAACCTTCCTCCTAGAGGAAACTATCCTCATTATTTCCTTCTAGATATTTGGCTTTGATAATGTAGGTCCATTATTTATCTTCCTTTAGGATTTTCCATCCCAATTTTGTAAGAAGGGATTTGTTCATATTTATTAGCTTTCAAACACCCAAACCACCATTATAATTATGGGGTAATACCTTCTCCCATTGTACCAAAAATTATATAATATTTTCCTTTGATCCTTTTCATAAGAAGTCACACTAGATCTGTTCAAATTTGTCAGTTATTTTGCTTGGTAGCTTGAATATGGACATGAGATATATTGGGATGCTTTTTATCAATATTTTAAGAATTTTTAGCTTGTATTCTTGTGTTATTAGATAGCCTTTCCATCCTAATAATTCATTTTAAATTCTACCAATATGGGGATTCCAATATTTAGCCTTCAATTTTCTCAAAAAAAGAGTATTCCCAATTGTGTGGAGGGAAAGTTCCTTATCTTTCATCAAGAATAGAGTACAAATTATTTGAAGGACCATGTGCATTTTTATGAATATAATTGAAATTTTAGATAAATTGATGCATTGGTTTGATGCTCTCTCATAATAAATAAGTATTTATTTGAAATTTATAGCTTTAGAAACTAAAGCCTCCCCCAGTAAGAAAGTGTCATCCCAAAATTGCTCATGAGTAATTATGTTGATGTTTTGGGCCACTATCATCCCTTGGATGAGCTATTATGTTTTTATAGCTTCAATATATCTACCTAACTTTTGATAAATTATGTTAAAGAGGTAGGGTGATAAGGGATCCCATTGTCTCAATCCTCTAGTTGCCAAGAAGTACCCTTTGGGGACACCATTGAAAAAAATAGAATATTTCGGAGTGGAGATATAACCATGAGTAAGGTTTTGAAAGGAGGAATTGAAACCAAATATTTTAATGGTTTTATCCAATATCCTCTACTATATTATATTATAGGATTTGTTAATTTTATGTTTAATGAACATACCTTATTTTTATATGTATGCATCGAGTGGCTGATTATGTCATCCATGATTTTTCTATCAGATACAAAAGTTCCATGGTACTCATCAATGATTCTCTCAAGGATGGGTTAAATCCTTCTAACCAAAGTCAAAGAATATATCTTGTAAGCTATAGTGCATAAACATATAGGTCTAAAATCTTTAATTTGATTTACTCTTAGATTTTTGGGGATGAGCAATAAAAAACTATTATTCATATCGTTATAAAAAATACCAACTCTAAAAAATTTAGGAACTACCACTTCCACCTCTAAGTGTATTATATCCCAAAAAAATATAAATAAAAGAGGAGGGAAACTATTTAGGCTTAGGGCCTCACCTACTTCCATTGAGAACACCATCACTTTGATATCATCAATTGATTTAGGCTTTAGAATTTTTGCATTCTCATCATGTGTTAATAATATTGGGATGTTGTGGAGGAGATTTTATTATAGATTACCCTCAGGAAAACCATTTTCATTTAATAGATTTAAGGATTATGATATGATTTGGGCATTAATATATTTGGGTTCTTTACTTTTCATTCCATTTTATAGTATAAGATCAGATACCAAATTCCTATTTATATTTATATAAGCCTTTTTTTTGAATAAATTTATGCTTTTATCCCATTCCTTTAGCCACAAGTATCTAGATTTCTATTTCCAGAAGTCTTCTTCTTTTAATTTTATATTATGGTAACATCTAAATAATTCCTGTTCATTTGTGTAGGAATATTTATTATACCCATGAATGGAAAACTATTTTTCAATTTATTAAATCTCCTCTTCTATCTAATTTTTTTGAGTGAAAATATTATCAAAAACCTCCTTATTGGATATTTTGAATTTAGTCTTCAAATGATTAAGATTTTTGACTGAGATATACATATCCATTCCTAACAAAGGCTCTTGCCACCAATCCTTTATATAATCATATATATTGGGGTGATGAAACCACATGTTTTCAAACCTAAAAGGGATATTTTGATTTTAGGGACCATTTCCCCTTTAAATAGGATAGGGTTATGTCTGATCCAATTATGGGAAGAGAAAATAGAGAGCTAGAAGAGTGAAAATCCAAATTTAAAGACACCAAGAATTTATCTAGCCTTACTTGAATTAGATCTATGCCTATTCTCTTTTTCCTCCATGTGCATAGTTTTCCTTTGAGTTCTCTATCCACCAGGCCTACCTTTAAGATGAAATCATTAAGCACTACCATGCTTTTAGAAAATTCTACCATTCTACCCTTCCTCTTTAATGGGGTCAGTGGGAATTAAAATATCTATCCACTAACCATTTCCAGTGATTTTTGAGTTTTTTTAATGTCACTAATTCCTCCACCAAAGTTTTCTCCTTGTCATTCTAGAATTGGGGGCATATATGTCAGAAAAAATCCATTCTTCCTTGGATGTTTTATTTTAGAAAAGATTCACCAAATGGTTGTTATTATTAATAAGTACTTATAGTTCTTAGAAGTTACAAAGTATTACAATTCTACCTAAGGCCCCTTTAGAGCTAAAACTAATATGGTTGGACCTACTCCATATTTTATTGATGTACTTTTGAAACATTTCTTATGACATTTTAGTTTATTTCAACATATTAACTTGAGGCTCATTCCTTTCTATCATATTCTTAACTAACTTCTATTTTATGGAGATTTTCAACCCCCTTACTTTCCAAGAAATGAGTTTCATTATTTGAATCTATTAAAGTGTCTCTTAAGGGTTATTTAACTACCCTTGGATATTTCACTAGTTATTTCCATCTTCTTAACTAGTTGGTTTGATGTCCTATCAAAATGCTTGGGTCCATCTCTGACCTTAGTCTTTATTTTTACATTTTTTATTTTATCCTAGGTCCATCTTTCTTTTTTACTTTTTGAGTCTTGATATGGGGTGACCTTAGAACACTAACCTATTTCCTTTTAGGGGGTTCAACACTTTTTTAACAACTACTCTTCCCTTAGTCAAGGTGTCTTTTAACTTTTTAAAATTAGCTTCACTTCCCCAACCCAGGTTATCTTCTACATTTTTTAGAGTATTTTCACTTCTTCTACCTAGGCTAACTTTCACTTATTAATCTATAAATAAATGGCTTTTACTAGAGAGAGACTCTAAAAGACTAAATCTCACTAGTTTAAAAATGAGAGATGATCTTTGGTTTTGGTTTGATTCACCCATATTTATTATAGCTAAGAGATCATGCATGGTGGGTAGACTCTATTGAAGAGATGAGGGAATAGGTTCCCTACACTATTTGGCATTATTTTTCTTGGGGATAACCATCTCTATATCAAGGGAGGCCACTACTTATGGGCTAATGATGATGTTTTTCAATGTTGAGACTATGCTTCCAATAAGGGTTGGGGCTAGAGTTACTAGTTATTTCAAAGGATGCATCTTATAATTTTTGGGTTTGATAGCTTTCCTAATCTATTCTAACATGCTAAACATATCTTTAGGGTCAATTTTCTTTCCTAGACTAGTTTGGTTACTTGAGGTGTTTTAAGTATCTTTGGGAAATCTTTAGAGACATGGCTAAGAATGTTATACTTATTTCATATCAAATCCATATTTTCATATTCAATAAATTAGGACCAAACTACATATTTAGAATTTAGCATAATGGAATGAAGAAAGATTTTGTATGTATATATGAATACCTAAAATTTGGCTACCACCATTCTTCTATGGGTTTTTGTGACTAGGTCAATCATGATAGATTGTCCAAGAGCCATTGTAATTCCAAAGATAACTTCAAGGTCCTGGTATTTAAGTATAAGTTTAAAGAGCAAGACCCACATGGGTATATCTTCCATTATTAGGTTGATCAAGTTGGTACTAGATTTTTAGTGCCTTAGAGAAACATTAGATTTTATCATGAACAAGGGCCTCTCCATTAGTACTCTGAAATAGTCTTCTTGATTTTTAAAGTTTATCAAGAATAAATTTTAGGCTAGGGATACCACCTCAATTTTCTCTTTGGTTTTCCATCTATGATTGGACCACTTCTTAAGGAAGTAAATGTTAGTTCTAAATCCATTTAATTTTTTCGAGTGGAATTCTACAGTATTCAATCTATTTTTTCTACAAGTGTGTAAGGGATATGTACTAAATACTTGTCTTCTAGATAATGTTTGAGATAAAATTACAAAGTATCTTGAACCTCTAGTCACTTTCCCAAAACACTATCTACTTAAGATATGGATAATGTATTTTACCCTAAAATAATATTAAAAAACTACATTAAAACCCTCTCTATAGTTACTTGATCTGGTGAGTTGATTCCTTCAACTTCTCCTTTTTTGAGATGATGTTATTTCCATATTGTGATTCAGCCAAACCTTATCATACATCCTAGTTTGACCTAGGTTACTTTCTCAATGAGCCATATTTTTATATTTTATCTTGAAGATGTTTTATAAGTCAAGTGGATTCCTAACTAAAAATTTAAAAATGGGGGGTGTTGGGGCACAATAAAATGTGCATGTGCTTATTATACACAAGGTAAGAATATTTTCTTCTTTATAAGAGGCCAATATACTTATCTTGATATCATGTAGAATATTATACATAAGTTTTATAGGAATTTTATAAATTTTTAGAATATGTATATTCATATTATTCTTTATCTTATTCAAAATGGCACGTGCCCATTCTACACAAGATATGAATATTATCAACTACAGTTATATTTATCTTGTGTATACTTTTATGTCCAATTCTCCACTAAAGAATTCCCACAAACTTGTGCTATAGAAAATTATTAATATCTTTATAATAATGGGCATGTGTGCATTATATAAAAGTAATAATATTGGATTTTTTTATAAGAGATAAATATTCGTATGCAATGGTGGAGGATAGTGAGGAAAGAAATGGTGTAAAAAAGGTGGAAGACTCCCAATTTTTTGAATCTGAGATTGGGTGTGAAAACTAAACCAGTGTTAGTGGCTCCAAATATTGATGTATTTTAGGAATACTAGGCCTGACTTATTATTCTATTATTTTGGGTATTTTATTTCCTTATTAAGAGTAATATTTGAAATAATGTTATATTCTTTATGAAAGTATTTTAAAATGATCCCTTTTAATGATGACTGAGACTAATTAAATTATGTTTTAATACATGTATACTTGGTTTTAAGTTTATTCACACTTTTTTATGACCAAGATTTTATCCATCTCATCTTTGGGAGGTCTCTTAGCTTATCTTATCATGAAAAGTATCACTATTTTGCTTATTCATAGCCTTCAAAGATTGACTAAGTCTTCATTCCTCTAGGTCACCAATATTATGCCAAGTGTCACATCCTATTCCTATAGATATGTTTAGTACTTGAGAAAATTTTGAAAATTTTTGGGCCTCTGGGATCTAAGTCAAAAAGATTTAAACAAGTGGAATCATACTAATAATTTATATCAAAAAGAGAAACACACATCATGAATTCATTTGGCTAAGTGGAGTAGTGAGATCTTTCCAAGTTTCACTATCCTACTCATCTTGACCAAAAGAAATTTACATAGTCAACCAAGTTCAATGATCTTACAAATCATAAATATTGTTCTAAATGTTATCCTAATAATCCATGATGACACAATATATGAAAATTATTATTGTACAATGGAAACCTAAGTTGTCGAGATCCTATCAAGTTTCATTATCTTGATAGTCTATAGTCAAAGAATCAAAGTATAAAGGAGCATAACTTGGCACCTAGATAACTAGTAACATGCATCCATGTGTTCAAGACAAATAATATTAATTCTAAATCACAAAATAAATGTTATAAAAGTGATAGAAGAATACATATGTCATACAAAGATGATGAGACACCTAAAAGCAGTTGAAGGATGACATGTAGTAATCCAATCCACATAAGTTAATAGTGTAAAATAAAAATTCAAATTAAAAAGGAGAAGATGTTGAAGGTTAAAAATAAATTAATGCATTTAATTTGAATTGATGGTAAAAATAAATGAATTAAAGTTTTATAGCCTACAAATATAAAATATATATTTGGTTTTCAAGAATTTGACGTGATCTCATTGCCTTCTTACTATTCTATGTAAATTGCGAATTCAAGCTCACACATGATTAAGAGACTTCAAAATTTTCAAAGAAAATAGAGTAATTTCATATTTTCAATGGCTTCATCATTTCACATTCCTCTTCCTTCTACTTATTAAATTGTAGGCAAGATAGAATACATGGATATGATATTCAATTTAGTAGCATTGCAACATAATTTCAAACACTATTCATATATATAGGAATAAGTACATGATATAGAGCCATGTGTAGTAGGGTATCAATCATCATTATTTACATAGAAATACGTAAGTGACATTTTGGCTATCGAGGCAGTAGGACTACATAATGTTATAATAAAACTTGAGGCAATGCCCTGCATTGACTTACTCTATGATTTTTTTAAAATTAGAAAATTAATGGGATAATATTATAATTTAGGTTAAATAACACCCCTATTTCTTACATTTGTGGAAATTCTTTTGTTAAATATTATAGGTTCTATGTCCCATAGATAACCTACAATCATAATATGATAAATTTGTGCTTATCTACAAATATAATCTTTTGTAAATTGAAGTAATGAGATGATAAACCAATATATATTTTTAATTAAAGTTCCAATTTCCCCCCTCCCCATATTAGTGTTTAGGCCAAGGAGAATTATTGATATAACTCTATTAAACTAGTTGTGTGGCTTCCACAACATTTATTATATTCATGACATACGGGTCCTACTATTGGACATTATTTTGAGTTTAAACAAGATCATTACCCTCAAATAAATCATTTGTTTCAACTTAATACATCAAACTAGAAAACCAACTAACCTACATGATGGAAATTTATATATGATGGCATATGTAGTAGACACCATAAATGTTATAGTACACCCTTATTATGAAGAACCTTGGGTGCCCTCCACATAATATTTTAAGAATAGAGCATGTAATGAATTCAATGTCATTCATGTATATATATTTAAGAGGAAAATTTGAAATATTTGAGAGACATTTTACCTTATGGTATATGGGGTCATTTATCACAAGAATATGACATGTTATCAGACCATATCAAGACAAACATGAATATAATGGTGATTATTGGTATTAACCTGAGTGCACCATAATTAGAATTGAGGCACTATAAAACAACCTATTTATTTCCCATATAATGCTCCATACAAGGTGGTTAAATAATAAATTTGAGGTATGTTCCTATTATTGTGTTGATACATTCATGTTTTCAATGATGTAAAAGGTTATTAAGTGTCATTGATATCATAAATATTTTCTTATGATGTTTCATGGTGAGTGTTCATGATGACTTGAACATGGTTTAGTAGTCTATGAATTTTGTATAAGGTCTTGGCACAATGTTGTGGTGTGAAAAGCTCATGATCCTATTGAGATTAGTGTTGTATTTAAATAATATTTATTGAATAATTTTCTTGGTTAATATCATTAAGAGATATCTTGTTTAAATTCAAGTATTTGAGTTCTAGGTGTCTTAAAAATCCTAGTCTATCCCTATGAGAAGGTATATGTATGAAGCATATTGAATCTTGGTGAATTGTGTTAGTATAGGAATGAGAGAGTGTATAATGTTTTATGACATGAGGATGAATTTTTTAGATCATTACAAGAGGTTTCAAGGTGTGTTCAAGGTCTAAGTGTGGCCTATAGGTATAGGACTAGTGTGCAAATAGACCTAGTGTGGCCTAAAAATAGGTCAAGTTTAGTTTCCAAGGATTGTGAGGATATATTGAGGTTTGAAATGTTGTTTCAAGTATTTTGGTGTAGTTTTAGGTCATGATTTGAAGTAAAAATCATGAAAATGAGTTTGAAGGTCTCTTGTGTATGCATAATGAAGAGGTGAAGACTCAAGAAGAATTTTCTCATGCTTATTGACACATGTGAATATTGAATGGAAAGATAATATCTTAGGGTGAGATGGAAAAGGGTCATATAATTTTTTTACAAGAATTATTAGTTGGTTTTAGTGGAAATGTTTTATGATCAAATGTTAAGAATGGAAATTGGTATAAAGTCCTCCTAAAAACCTCATAGTGACCCGATATGGAAGATCTTGATGTAAATTGATTAGAATGAATTGGATGACCTATTTTTATGTTTTTATCATGTATTTTAATCTCAAAGTACCTCTAGGTGTCATTGTTATTATATATGAGAGATTGAACCCCACAAAAAAGTGTTTATTTCTTAAAAAAATGGTATAAAAGGTGGGGTTGATTGAGTGATAGTTGCATAATGGATGAAGATTGAATATTGAGAATTTTAATTAATTTTAATGTTTTTAAATTTAAATCTTATACCTTAAGAGTGATAAAACAATCATGGAAGCTGGCCTATCACTAAAAAGGCATATTGAGGAAGACAGTGAGAAAACTAGGCAGA
Source organism: Torreya grandis (assembly GCA_037957365.1). Taxonomy (NCBI): domain Eukaryota; kingdom Viridiplantae; phylum Streptophyta; class Pinopsida; order Cupressales; family Taxaceae; genus Torreya; species Torreya grandis. The sequence goes on along the minus strand of JARHVA010007919.1, from coordinate 504,086 downwards.
AGTGAGAATGAGATCAGGGATGAGTTTTCATGGATTAGTAATGGATAAAATTACATGGGGTTATTTTTAAAGACCTATAAAACATTAAAATATTGGTTATATTTTATGGATATCATTAAAAAAAATTTAAATGTTGTTCACAATATGACCTATGTAGTGAAGATGAGATAGTGAAAGTGTATGTTTTAAATATTGGTATATATATTCCATATTTGAAATATAAATATATATTATTGTGTTTTAAGATTTTATAAATACACATAAGGATAATATTAATTTATTATTACTTATTTACTATGTCTACACAAATGTTGGAATGCATAATCATCATACTAGTCCACAAGGAAGAATGACAGTTCTAAGTAAGCAAGTGAGAGTGATGATTTGGAGGCTTTCTACAATTTGATGAAGCATAAAATGAATATTATGTTGTTTTTTGGGACATAAATTACCTATCCATTATTTTTATAATATTTAAATTTAATATATGAGATTGGATTATGGAAGGGAAAATGGCTTATCTGGCTATGTAAGGACTATGAGAGAGAAGGTCAACAAATTGGTCTATAAGATCAGTGGTTGACACTAAAAGTTGTAATAACTCTATTATATGATGTTATATATGTCACATAGTAACTATTAATGTGCATGATATGTCTTATAAGTGTGCCTAAAAGAGATAAAGACAACATTCTTTAGGACTATGTTTTGGAGCATTTAGGCACTTTTTAGTGTATTAGTAAGATCGATGATCTTGAGTCATTATGCTTAGTTTTGAAGTGTACCAATAATGTGGTGATTTATTATAGATTCCATGGGATATTATACATTAATATAGATTATTTTAAAGTTACAATACTAATTTTTGAGGTCAAATTGTTAATGATTGGGTTCTGAGCAAATTGACAATTTTGAGTAAACTTTTTGATGAAGTGTTCTTATGTCTTTGGATCCTAAGTGATGGAGTATAATTATATTGATGATTAAATTTAGGTCATAAAGTTTCCATAAATATGTGTATTTTTCCTAGAATTTGTTTCTACATGTTTTTAGAGCTTCATCTTTAAAAAAAGTGTTTGTGGGGTAATTAGGCCTAATAGGTTATTAAGGCATAATGGTGTTTTCAAGGTGTGAACAAAGGATTTGTGACTTATTGAGTATAGATAAGGTTATTTTAGGTTTATAGATAAGTATTTTAAATTTTTTATCTCTTTGGTGATGGCCATATAGGTACTAAATAATGAAGTTTTTCCATGGAAAGGATAGACTTAATTATGATTAGCTCTCTAATAGGCCTAAAAGAAGTAAGAGGTCTAAGTGAGTTTGGCCAACTTAATGGTGATCCTATTTTGATATATTCCCATCTATAACATGATATTATTTATATTTTAGTATTGATATATATTTCTAAAGTTCTTTGGCTGATAAAGATTGTATGTAAGTGACTTATACTTATAAAGGGCATAATAGGGATAATTGCATGTGTAGTAGAGAAGATACCAATGAGTAAATAAAATGGTAGATTGTGAAGGATAAATAAGTATTTAATATCATAAAAATTGGGGAGATATATTATTATTAACATATGATAGAGTTTATTCATGTTGATGATAAGGTCATGTGACCTAATAAGTCTAGTAAGACGCATGTTGAGCAAAGAAGCCTAAGAGATGGCTTTGAGAGAGATAGAATGAATGAGGAGCTGAATGAGTTAATTTTATTTTGAGAGAATATTATATATGTATCAAATATGTTTTATTGATGTATGATAGTGAGTGGAATTCATATGGATTAGATAGAGATATAAAGAAGAGGTCACTATCTGTTGGTTGAGCAACAAGGTGTCTTGAGGTGATCAAGTTGATCTTGGCTTAGTTGGTGATTTGTCAAGAAGAAGTGTGATATAAATTGTAATTTTGTGGTTTTATAAGTGTTTTATAAGTGTCTAAGTTAGTGCTGAGACACTTAGGGGGTTGGTGCCTCTTTGTAATTTGGTGCTTTTTAGAGGCTTAATTGAGTTGGTGCGTGACTAATGAGGGGTTGGTTTTGTTAGAGGTACAATCACTAAGATGGGAGGGTGAATTTTTGAGCCTATAAAATAAAATTTCAATTTCAACTTCAATCCTTTTAAGTTTTTAAACAATTACCATAATCATTCATAAAGCATACACATCATTCATATTAATGAGCAAGAGAAACAATGTAATATCAATCACATAACACATGACATATGTTGGAAACCCTCTCAGGAGAAAAAACCCACTATAACCTAAAATTGGACTACTATACAATAAAATAATAATTAATTTAGACCATCTATAATTCATTAAGAACTACAATCCCTTATTTAGCGAGACTCCAATCCCATAAGGTGTTTCCACACCTATCTAACTGAGCTACAACAACAACTAGGCCTTTATAAAGTTCTAACTTGAAAGGAGGCTATAACCCCCTTATATGCTAAACTACCACAACAAAACCTAAGAACACATCCACATTTGAATTGATGAGGGACCTATGTTTATCATTCTTCACCTTTGCTCACACTCAATGTGTAAGATCACTATTCTGAAAATAGAATTATGGCCTAAAAGTTATGTAAATAGTCCTCAATCTATTCATATATTCAACATATCCATAGGGAACCCATATTTTTGTTCACTTCACCACACTATGCTTTCAATCAAAAATTGCAAACATAAGTCAGTCTCTCCCAAGTCTAGAAACCATCACATTTGGTTTTACTATATGTAGAGCATTCATGATTATCAACACCTTAGCCAAACATTAGGCATGCCTTAAACCTTAAGGCATATCTCACATATAGAGACATGGCTCAATACCATCCATATAGGTCAGTCATAGCACCCATGGACCACCCTTAAGGAACTACACCTTTAAATTAGGCCATTATAGCCCTTATAGGTCTCATGAAGACCCATTCACTCCTTTAATACTTCATCAAGTAAAATAAGAACATAGGACTACTTAAAAATGAATAGGTATACTCTACATGACCCCTTAGTCTCCTAAAATTCTTATATTCATTATTTCACTCTTATGTGTAATCTCAATCAACTCAAATAATAGCCTTGTTCATAAGGATACTATGAACAAATACGTAGTCAAATTCTTAAGAACTATTCATACTCAAGATAGATTGATCACACCTCCAAATTTCACATAGATGATCCTCATGTATTCTAAAACATTCTATAATATCTAAGGCAACATTAGACATAGAAACAACATCAACACAATCTCAATTATCCTTCTCAGGTCACTTGCAGAACAAGCATGAACACATAGTCAACTTTAAACCTCAATATCTTTAAATATACTTACTTTAAAATATTAAAAACTATATTTATTGATGTATCTTGGATTCCTATACAAGTCATATTTTTACACCATGAGTAAATTTTTGCATAGATCAAAAGATATAGCCAAAATATAGAGCACTAGTTTTTCCTTTGCAAATTCAAATGTAAACGGTCACAATTAAATCTCAAACACTATGATTGAATCTCATGTCATCACTAATTTAGATTAATTACACACCATCAATATCATTTTATCTTTAATGCATAGTGTACCAAAGATAAAATGTTAAACCTTGGACATGTTTACATCATCTTGTGCAATCTTGCAATCTTGACCTCATATGCTCTGTCCATGTCTTTGAGATTGTCCTCAATTTAGTCATGATAGATAGATATATCTTTGACCTCTTGAATTTAATACACACCATTAATATCAATCTATAATAACACCCACTCAAAATTGATCCTACAATAATATTTATCTTTATCTCATCTTGACGTTAAACTTAGAATAGTTTGACCTCTTTGACTTATTTTGCACCATAGATCAAGATGTATGAACTCCTATGCACTATAAATCACTATGGATTAGATAGGTCCTTATCATGTACCATGCACTATTTTATCAATCTATATGATCACTCATGATCTGTAGGATCTCCATTTGGTCTTGGTCTTTACTCTTTCTCAAAAATGACTATGGGAACCTTTGCTTATCTGCCTGGAAGGCCAACTTTGCACCTCCATATCTTTTTCTTTGACCAAGCGCATGTTCTCAAACTTGGATCATATGTTCTCATTACATAGGAAAATAAAACTATTTTTAAATATTCTCTTGGGAAACTCACACATGTGAGATATAACAACATTAAAATACCTCCTTTGATTTATCTATCGTAGAGCCAATAATGTCAAGAATTGCCTAGAAGGCCAACTTTGCACATGCATATATTTTGACGTGTTTTGGCACATGATCTAAAATTTATCATAAATCAACTAGGCACAAAACTAAATAAACTGATATGTTCACCTTCTCCTAAAATTTCCACATGTGTGAGATATGAATACATGAAAAATATTACTCAACTCTTCTTTCTACATTGCAAATTATTCTAAGTATGGAAAAACATTGTCAAACTACCCGTGAGCCCAGCTTTTCACTTGCATATGTTTTGATAAATTTAAGTGCATGACATGAGATTTAACAAATAACAAATAGGTACTAGTATGATTGCAACCATATGACCAACTCCCCTGACTCATTAACATGTGGTAATTATGACATCATCAAACTACTTAGATTTTCTACCATCAGACCTAAAATTTTTAAATGAAAACTATGGAATTTCAAGTCAATTACACTTATGTACAAAAGAACTCAAAGATTATAAAAAATATTTAGTTTTATATTTCACATCCTCAAACAACCATACTCATCTTTGAACATATCAAACCATGCAAACTCTAAAGATAAACCAAGCCTTCTTCAAGCATACTAAGACAAGCACATTGCACACTTTGTCATTATCACTTAAGATATCAAGGCACTTCATCCACTCACTAGGACATAACCATGACATCTTTAAAAACTCTCCAATAATCTCCCCTTTTTTCATTAATGTCAACACCCATCAATAAAAAGCTCACTTTTCTTCTCTTTCTTTAAGCAATCTCATAATAGAAATTTTCTCCCCCTTTGACACAATGACAAAGTGGCCACCAAATGATCTCAAGGACCTAAAAATACTACCAAAAGGAGTAGACCACCTTATAATTATAGTAAAAACTCCCCCTTACCTTGAGCCTACCTCTTCTTGCCTTGACAACTTCCTCTTTTTCTATGTCAATACTCTCTTCAACCAAGCATTAGAACCTATAGAGCCCACAAATTTCAATAGTCACAACTTCAAGAATTGAAACTTCATATTTGGATCACTCTCATATGCCCCCTCATGTACACCAATTTGCATCACCTAGATCATCTTATGAAATATACTTCCTTCACAAAATAACTTTTTAATTAGGCTTCCATCTTGACAAAAACATGAATAACTTGATATCCATAAATCTTCAAATCTCTATGAAGATTGATTTGACATTGGATTTGGCCAATTAGACCTATTATTAGGCCTTAAACCTCAAATCATAAGGCATACCACTTTTATATCATAGCTCAAAAACCTATAAACTCAAAATAAACAAGGTCAAAAAACCTCATTCTGGTCAATGCAAACCTCTTAAACTTATTTCACATGTGGAGACACCCATCACACACTTTCAGAACAAGATTTTAGCCTTCACACCTTTGGGAGCCTTAACATTCTATAAACCATTTTGGGCCTACTTGTCCTTAAGCCCAAAAATTGAAAAAACTAAAAGCACTAAAATAATATTCAATTTGACTTCAACATACCTTTATATCATACAGACACCTAGATCACATCACAATGGAGTTCATAAACCTTTCTGAGCACCAAACTATTCCAACAATCTCATTAGGCCACCTAGAAACACCCATTCTAACCCTGTAAAATAGCTCCATCGTAAATCTATGAAACAAGCTTATGAATTTTTTTCTCCCTCTAAACTAATAACCTTATAATATCAACACAAGTATTTATTTATAATGGAAGTATGATTTTGAATGCATAAACTTAATTATTCACAATAAATATGTCTCTTAAAAAGCATAGGTAGAGACACCTTACTTCACAATGTCCTAAAACAAATTGAAACTAGGAGTTTCCCTTAACTCTTCATATTCATTTTCCTCATCTTACTAATACTTGTAGTTATTATCCTTATTATTAGGCTTAAGAGAAGCAACATGCTCAACCAATACATCATTCTCTTTTTATTATATGATTGGATTGATAATACATGAAGACAACATATATTCATGACATACCTTTATATCTATAGAATCGTCCTTGTAGCTTAGAAATCATCACTAGGTACCAAAAATTGATGCTCTTTTAATGATACTTTCTCAAAAATAGTAGGATTTTCTCTTGGATCCATACACACTTTAGAACTATCTTCAACCAACACCTTGAGATTCTCCTTAAGCTTGGTATCTTCATTATCAACATGAGTAGATAGTGAGACCTCTTGACACTTTTAAAAATTTATTGTTTTTTCCACCATATAAAGTAGACTATTTAGACCTATATATTCATCATGACATATAATTGTCACTTTTGGCTTCCATGTGTTAACTTGCCTTATTTATTGCACTCTAGGAATCTGATTGAACCTATTTTGACTTGTAGACTTTTTCTTGCAAAACCTAGTAATGTGACCTCTCTATTCATAATTGTAGCATACCATACTTTATTTAAGAAATTTATCTTACCATACCTTATTGGGATAAATGCCTGCAATGTGTACCATGTCATGATAAATGAAATAACCTCCTCTTTTTGAATAAGATCCACCTTGTCTAACCTTATGTGGACAATGGTTGGAAAGTATCCCACATCAAGATAGTAAAATAACTTAATTTTGTTCACACCTTTTGACTGATGACCCCCATCATAGTTCCATGTAAACTCATTTCTACTAAGTCTCTTGAATTTTCTAGCCTTATGACCAAATTGATTACATGTGTAATAGTAACAATTAAATCTTGCATACCTCATGGCATTGGGCTATCTAATATATTTTTTCTTTAAAGTATGATTGTCCTAGTTCACATTAGTCTTCATCTTGTCTTGAGTTACATTCTTTTGTTCTTCTTCATATCCCAAACTAGTTCTATCACTAACATGCTTTTTACCACTTAGAATATTGTTTAGATCACATGATCTCTTTTCAAATCTTACAAATGTCTTGACCTTACTAGATGTCTTCTCTAACTCAAATTTCAAAGACTCATGTTCAAAAGCATACCTTGAACATTCATCTTCTTCAGTGTTTATGCTTGTAGATAGGATTTCCAATTGACAATTGAGATACTTGACCATATGTTCATGATCCTTGGTATCTTCATTCAATCTTGCTTAATACACATTGAATTGTTCCTCATATTATTTGAGTTGAGACTTCATCTTATTACTTATCTTCTTCTCAACCTTCAGTTCTTCAAGAAAAAATTTCAATGTAGTTTTATAGTCCATCTCATCTTCATCATCATCTAAATCACTACAAGTAGACTCCTTTTGATGTGAGATACTTCCTTAGCCATGAACACAATTCATCTTAATCAAGACCATAATATTCATGATCATACTCTAATTTACTATCTTCATTCTCATCTAATGAGCTACACTATTCTTTGGTGTAGAGACTCTTCATGTTCTTCAAGGACTTCTTGTTGTTGTTATATTTTATGAATCCTTTCTTCTTGTATGTCTTATTGTTTTCATCATGACATTCACCAAGATATTCATCATCATTCTTCTCATGATTATGATGGTAATTATGATAAAAATGTCCTATCTATCCATAGTTGTAACATTTAAAGGGTAATTTACCCTTATATTTCCCTGAGCTTGTGTTCAATTTCCTAGTAATCAAAGTAATTAGTTCATTCACATCAATGTTAGATATTCCATCCTCTTTGATTTTATTACCTTGGAAATTATCCTTAGGATTCATATCTATTTTTAATGTTTCTTCCTTCTTTGGTGGTATATCTCATTTACTTTCATCTCATAGGCAGTAAGAATGCCATGCAATTGATCCATCTTCAACTAAGTAAGATCATGACTTTATTCTATAACAAATACTTTTGGATCAAAATTGATAGATAGAGACCATAATACCTTTTGAACCATAGTAGCTTCCTCAAGGTTCTCTCTAAGACCTTTGATGCTATTCATAGTCTCATCAACTCTCTACAAAAAGGAAGCCACATAATCTTCTTCCTTCATATTGAGACTTTCAAATTCCCTTTTGTGCATCTTCAACTTAACAAGCTTGACCTTTGAATCTCCTCCATCAATGATCTAAATTTTTTCCCATATCTCTTTAGCATATTTAAAATGGATTACCTTGGGGAACTCAGTCTCTATATTGCTACAAGTGATAGCATTCATTGCCTTTAAATTGTTCTCAAACAACTTCTTGTCTAAAACACTAAATGGAGGATTAGTAAGAGCAACATAACCATCCACAATAGATTTTCATACATCAAAACCTAGGGACATAACATATTTACTCATCATTATAGTCCAAAAGGCATAATTAGATCTCTTGAACATTGATGTTTGATTAGTAGAGAAACCTCCTTGATGACTACCCATATTATACCTTTTAACACCTTCAAGATATCAAGCCTTTCCCAAAGGATTGGCTCTGATACCAATTTTTAGAGGTATAATCATTAAAATAGGGTTGAATTAGTGATCCTATAAAATCCAAATTAAATTTCAAGCCTTTCAAGTTCTTAAATAATTACCATAAGCATTTATGAAGCATACACATCATTCATATTAATGATCAAGAGAGATAATGTAGGATCAATCACATACCACATGACATATGTGGGAAAACCTATTAGGGGATAAAAACCACTAGAACCTACAATTAGAATACTTTCCTATAAAATAAGAACCAATTTAAACTAGTTGTAACTTATCAAGGAACTATAATCCCTTATTTAATGAGATTATAATCCCACAAGGTGTTACCACACCTATCTAGTTGAGATGCAACAATAACTAGACATTTATCAAGTTACACCTTGAAAGGAGGATAAAAATCCATTAGATGTTGAGCTTCCAAAACAAAACATAAGAACACATCCACCTTTGAACTGATGTCTACAATACCTAATGATGGACCTCTGCTTATCATTCTTCACCTTCACTCACACTCAATATATAAGAGAACTATTATTCCAATATAATTATGACCTATAAGTCATAAAAAAAGTCCTCAATCTATTTTTCTCTTTAACACATCCACAAGGCACCAATCCTTTCCTTAACTTCACCACACTATGCTTTCAAATGCAAATTCCACACACAAGTCACTCTTTCCCAAGTTTAGAAACCATCACATTTGGTTTCAATATATATAGAGCATTCATGATTATCAACACCTTGGTTGGAAATTAGGCATTCCTTAATCCTTAAGGCATATCTCACATATAAACACATGGCTCAATACCATCCACATAGGTCGATCATAGCACCCATGGGTTACCCTTAAGGAACTACACCTTTTAATTAGGCCCTTGTAGCCTTTATAAGTCTCATGAAGACCCATTCACTCATTTCAAACTTCATCAAGAAACAATAGAACATAAAACTATTTATAAATGCATAATTCCACTCTACATGACCCCTTAGTCATTCTTAAATCCTTACAGTCATCATTACACTCTTTTGTATAAGCTCAATCAACTCAAACAATAACCTTGTTTATAAGGATACTATGAATGAATACACAATCAAGTTCTTAAGCATTATTCATACTCAATATAGATTGATCACACCTCCAAAATGCACATAGATTATCCTCATGGAGTATAAAACACTCTATAATAGCTAAGATAACATAAAACATCGAAACAACATCAACACAAGCTCAATTATCTTTCTTGGGTCACTTGTAGAACAAGCATGAACACATAGTTAGCTTTGAATCTCAATGACTATACACACTTTAAAATATTGAAAACTATATTTCCATGTGTGCCTTAGATTCATCTACAAGTTCACTTAGTACACCATGAGTATATTTTACATAGATCGAAAGATATAGCCAAAATACAGAGCACTAGTTTTTCCTTTACAAATTAAAAAATTCAAATGTAAACGGTCATAGTTAAACCTTGAACACTATGCTCGCATCTCGTGTCCTCACTACTTCAGATTAATCATGTAACATTAATCTCATTTTATATTTAACACATAGTGTGCCAAATCCCAAATACTAAACCTTGAACATGTTGACCTCAACTCGTGTAATCTTATAATCTTGACCTCATATGCTCCATCGATCTCTTTGACATTGTCCTCACTTTAGTCATGCTAAATAACTATATTTTTAAACTTTTTAATTTAATTCACAAAATTTATCTCAATAATTATGAACACTTGATCATCATTGATCCTAGAAGAAGTTTGATCTTTATCTTTACTTGACACTAAACTTCAAACAATTTGACCTCTTTGACTTGTTGCGTACCATAGATCTAGATGTATGAACTCTTACACACTATCAATCTCTATGTATTAGCTAGGTCCTTATAATGTACTACACATTATTTGATGAATCTGTACAATCACCCACAAGTTGTAAGATCTCCATTTGGTCTTGGTATTTACCGTTTCTAAAAAATGACTAAGTATGGGAAGCTTTGCTTATCTACCTGGAATGCTAACTTTACACCTCCATATCTTTTACTTCACTCAAGTTAATTTTCTCAAAATTGGACCATATGATCTCCTTACATATTAAAATCAAATCATGTGTCTATCTTATCCTCAAAACCTCACACTTGTGAAATATAAAAACATTAAAATGTCTCCTTATATTTATCTGTCATAGAGCTAACAATGTCAAGAATTGCCTAGAAGGCAAAATTTTCACATGCATATCTTTTGACACACTTTGGAACATGATCTGAAATTTAGTAAAAATCAACTAGGAAAAATAATAAACAAACCCATATTATCACCTTCTCTTCAAACGTCCACATGTACAAGATATGACTACATAAAAATGCTTACTCAGCTCTTCTTACCACATTGCAAATCCTGCTAAGTATGGGAAAACACTGTCAAACTACCTAGAATACTAACTTTTCAATTACATATATTTTGATGCATTTAGGCACATGACCTTAGATTTAGTGCATAGAAATAATGAACACATAAAATGGCCCCAATGAGTGTATTTGAGAATATAAGAGTTTTAAATGTTGTAGATAAGGTCATTAAAGTCATTTAAAATAAATTATCCTTATTAATGCCTCAAAAAGGTTATATAATGTTTTAAAACCCCTCCATGACTCTATCTACTCTATGAAATTAGTCAAATTAGTGTTAAATTTAGTTATTTCCCTCTAATTCACCTTTGGTGGATTTAATACCCTTTCAACATTAAATAATCAACTTAACCATATCTGAACCATTATCATCTCAATAAGTATCATGGATTTTTCATCAATATATATATATATACATATATATATATATATACATACATATATATATAGATACATATATATATATATATATATATATATATATATATGTATCTATATATATATATATATATATATATGTATATATATTTATAGGTTTAATGGATAAACTCTCAATGTCAAACCATCAAATTCAAGGTTCTGTGATGGTTCCAAATCCTGGAGTTTCGAGAAGGTAGTTTTCATCATGTTTATGGGTTTTATTCAAATACCCAAAGAGGATAACACCATTATTAATGGGAGGTTATGGTTTCCAAAGGATTATATAGGCTCTTAAATGAGGGAATAATCCATTAATGGATAATAATGACAAATTTTAGGTAATGATCACATAGGAACAAGCTTTCATGAGATTGCAGTCTAAGAAGGTTGTGGATTTTGGTAAAATAGACGCATGACTATAATGGTTTGTCAAGTTTAATACATGTAAACAATCATAAAATACATCTTCAAGTACTTACTATATGTATCAATCCTTCTTAATTCCTTGACATGTAGAACAAGTCATAAGGAACCCTCAAACATAGAAATTTTCAAGAGACTACATGTTTTACAAGGCTTTCTGTGACGATTCAGGGAAATCATGAGCTTCAATATTCCAAATATAATTCATATAGGGTCTATCTCATCATAATAAAATATAAATATGCCTTCAAATATTTCCACATACATTTTAAGCCTCAAATCAAGGCCAAAATTGACCAAAATCTCCTTCACAGGCACTTACAAGTAGTTCTCTAAGATGTGCTAATTTCATGAAGGATTTGAATGGAATATTAATGTCATTATAGATTAATTATTGGGTATTAAATTACCATTTATAGGTTTTTTTAAGCATCAATAAATGGAAATGGCTATTAATCATCTTTATGAATCCAAAATATGCCTATAGCTAGCTCAATGGGAGCATAATTTGAGGTTTAAACTCATTTCTCATGATGAATGGTAAAGGATGGATATTATAGGAGGTAAATGGGTATATTGTGTACCATATTGATGCATCAAACTTTATTGAGTAGCTTTGAGACATGTATATCAGTAAAAAAAAAGGTAGGTAGTTTTGAAACCCTCTTACACCCTACAAGCCCATAAATCCATTTTATGTGTTTTTAAACATTCTTAAGTAAATTATATGGAGTCATGAAATCTATTTAGATAATTTTATTTTCCTGTGATAATCCTCCAATAGGTTTAAAACCATTGACTCCATTTTCAAAAATTTAAGAGGTGTTTTGGGATTAGAAAGAACTACATGTTTGTAGATAAAATGAAGGGTTCTTGACTTATTTTGAGTTATTTTCCACATGAATGAAGGTTCATAAATAGATCATAGAACCCTTCCATCATAAAATAATCTCCAATCATGTTTTATTCCATTTAGAAGATTTCAATAGAAGTCTCAAGCATGAGGTGACCTCAACAGGTCTACAAACAAAAGAGTAAAGTTTTCAATGCATTTTGAAGTGTTTATCACTTAGGTAAACATATTTAAAAAAGTAAAAAAACTTAACCATGAATTCAAGACCATATAGACATATGTGTACTCTAATGGGATCCTTTCTCAAGTTTTATTAGTTTTTTAAGCTTGAAAGTAAACACACGGGCTTACAAACACAAGGAGTAAGGTTTCTAATGTATTTTTAGGCATTCATCTCCTAATGAAAGGTCCTAAAGAAAGCATTGAACCTTATATTTTCATATAATTTCAAAAAATTACATATGTAGACCCATAAGAGTCCAATTTGAAATGTTTTGATTATGTTTCAGTCTTAAAGAGAAAGTTGTAGGTCTGCAATAAAGAAGAGGGGTTCTCAATGTATTTGAAGAGGTTTTCTCATGAGGGAAAGAGCTAAAAATGATCCCAAATACCAATACTCTTACTCTCCATATCTATAAATAAAGGTGAATACTCTTAAGATAATTTATCAAAAAAATTATGAGGTTTCAATATTGAAAAGATATGCACATGCCTGCACAACAACAAAATAAGGTTGTAAATGCATTTTAGAATGTTTATCTTGAAAATGGAGTATCAAGTAGGAAATAAGCATTAAATGTGAATCTTGAAGGAATTACTACTTACACCAATACCATCCAAAATAGGTTTCAAGATGATTAAGTGGAGATTAAGATCATTGTCAATTCTATGGAAAAGCAGAAGATGGTAATTCTAAATTCAAGGAGTTACATTGTTTTTCAAGGCCTCTAGTGCCTTTTTCCTAGAATGTGATAGTGCTTAGATGTTAATAATGGTATTTTCATGGTCCAATACATAATGATAGGATTATATCTAAATATCAATACCCTTCAAATAGAGTTACAGGCATGGGTTTTAGAATCGGTGTTATGACAATTAAAATGAGTCTTGATATACCTATTGACCAATTTTGACCCCCATGGTCAAAAAGTCAACCGCTATAGGTGAAAAATTTATTTTAATGTATTTATATAATAATTTGAATCCTTATTTCCTATGAGGTCATATAATATTCCATATAAATCCTTATTAGCAAAGATTAAGGTTATTTTGGATAAATTAAGGTAATTCTTTATCTTTATTTTATATTAGGTTAGTCATGTCATGGAGAGATTGAAATTAGTAAAGAGGTTTAATAGGTCATTATTTGTCTCTTTAAGTCATTTTATGCCTCAACCAACTTGAATAAAAATTTTATGATGTTTTGGAGAAGTTAAGGTTCTTTTGTGGACTTTAAGGTTGTGTTTTATGAGGAAAAAGGTATTTTTTTCTAAATTTTAGGTATACCAAAGCCCACCAAAGTCAATTATCCATAAAAATACTATTTACAAGGTCCATGTAGAATATAAATAACTACCACATATGTCATCAATTCATAAGTGGTTATAAACCTAAGTTTCAACACAAAAGAAGGGAGTTTAAGGCACTTGTACAGACTTGTTGAGATCACCTATAGGTGAACATAGTTTCATAATGTCCTTTCATATTTAACAAGTCATATTAACCCTTAGTAAGGTTGAACAAGCTTCAATAAGGAATACTACCCTTTATCTCTCCCATCACTCTCTTCACAAGCTCATGAAGATAATTTTCAAGTGAATGACACTAGTTGTACATGTGAATTTGGAATCTAAGATATTGACTCAACTTGGGGACCCCTATAACCTATTAATTAGTTTCATTTGTAATTTTATTGATCTCCTTAGCTTTATGAACAATTGTTAAGGATCTAAGGTGCCTTTTGAAGGCTCAATACCCACTAGCTTAGGTTTAGGAAAATTTATTATAATTTTGAACTCATTTAGAAATGAGAAACATTATTTAAGGTATATATGTTTTGTACACAACCATTTAATAACTTCCTCTATCAGATTAACATGTGTGCTATTGGAGTTTGAAGCATGAGAACTTCATGAAGACAAGTTACAAATTGTACTTAAGGTTTCAAAGTTTTCTACTAATTCTAATGTATCCATGTGATTACAAAATGAATCACCATCTTGTCACTCCACCAAAGGTTCTCCAATCATCTAAGTAATGTCTATACTAGTCTCTAAGTATTATTTGTGTTCCTAGTTTGAGGACTATGCATATGGGATTGCCTATATAACAATGGTTGAAAAGTCTTGTTTTTACCTTGTTAGGTTTGTTTGAGGGTCTTGACCTAAAAAAAAATGAAGAATGATCTCAAAATTTTGAAAATGTTAAAGTAGACCTCAAAAAAGGCACTCTCCAATAAAGGCTTAGACAAACTTATTTCACCCATAGGTCTGTACACTTATAGGTGAATATTCATGGCATAAGTTTCATGTTTATAAGTGATTTATAAAATGAAGAAGTGTGATATAGACTTTTAAGCACCAATGTTGCCTTAAAAAACCTTATTTTATCATCAAAGAGTATGAATGAGCTCAAGGGCTCCAAATTCCATGTAAATCCTTGAGCTAACCTCATATAGGCCTTATATACATGTGTAAGTTTGAGATTGTACAATGTTTAATTGAGATCTACAAAGCTATTGAGGGAATGACAAGATTTGGACAAGTTTTAATGGAAGATAAAATGTGTTAAGGACTTAAGAAGTTACTCTTAACAATTACCTAAGTAAGGGGAATACCTATAGGTTATAAACATGTAGGTCCCCGTTTTGAACAAAAAGAGCCAATGATTATGTGAGAGGTTAGGTATGAAACATGAATCTATGCTAATATGAGAGATGACTCAAAATAATACACACCTCAACTAGTTTAGGGTCATGAAAGGGTTGGCATGACCAATGCCATAAATACTAGAAGAATATATAGGCTCTTTTCAATAGTCACCTATACACAAGTTGCATATGGAGACAAGAAGGAAAATGGGCATAAAAGGGTTATGTAATACTAATGAAATTACAAGATGGTGAAAAGAGAAATAATTTAAGTTCATAATTATTAAAATGTTCCTAGCCTAAGTGGAGAATATCAATTCTCAATCTAAATCTCAAATTCCACCAAAATGACACCTGCAACTAGGCCTAGAGAGGAGTAAGAAAGAGATAGTAGGTTTTTGGAGTATGATGCCTTGAAATATATCAAAGGATTAAAATGAAGTTGACTAGGTTATTGAAATGATTCATAAAGTTCTTATTTTCCTCTTTAGTTTACATTGAAGTCCTAAATCCCAAATGTATTTAGACTTCTCCAATAAACACCAATAGATTACAAGGTAAATAGGATTTTTATAAGCTTGATAAGATGATAAGGTTCATGGTGGTAGATTTCAATTTTGATGAATGGATGAAAAAATTCTCAGAGTAAATTTAAATTCAAAATTAATAGGGAAAAGGTTTAGATAAAGGTGACCAAACCAAGTCACTTCAACCTTTTCTATATAGTTAGTCTAAGCACACATGCCTACCTACATTCTTTAGTAAAGGTGTATTTTGTTTTTAAGAGAGATAAGGGTTTTAAAAGGATAAAATTCATATAATAAAGTTTATTTTGTGTTATTGTGACTGATTTTGATCCTCTTAGTTAAAAGGGAATGTAAAGTTAAGAGGCCTATTTAGGCCTGTTGAGCCTAAAGATATACATATATTCCTAGGTGTGTGTATATTTGGTGATGAATGTTGGTTAATAAGGGTAAATTGAGAAATAAATAAGTTTGGGGTGATGATGAGGGATTCAAAATAATAATCAAATGAAACCTTAAAACCTATGATAGTGAATAAAAGAGGTAGACATAGTGGATAGGGTCTCTCACTTTGTTTTATTACAAATCCTAGTCTTGAGTAAATGAAGTTGCAAGAGACATAATGGAGGAATATGGTTAATATTATGATGGGAAAGGATAATTGTGTATTATAAAAACCTATTTATGTCAATGGAAAATCAAAACAAAACTTAGAACACCACATACATGCCCCAACTCTTCTTAACCTCACAAAATGTAGTATAACAACCCAATAAAATACCAACATTCACTTAGATATTTCATTACAAGGTTCATGGTGAAAAATGGAGTTTGGGGTTGTTATATATTCTTATAATATTCCATATTTGGGAATTTTTTCTTAATCTAGTGTACTAAAAGGTATGAATCGTCTTTAAGAGTGTAAGGCACTCACAAGTTGCCAAAGAGGCTAGAAGTAACCTGATGAGAGAGAAAATAATTATAATGATATTAGATGGATTGATTCATCCTCCAAATGAATTTAATGACCTTCCTAACTCCCCTTATCACCTTCCCATGCCATTGGTTGGCACATGTATAGATATAGTGTATAGAAAAGGGCTAGATAAGTTTGTCATAAGCATGCTTGGGAGGTCCGTACAAGGTGACATTAGATAAAATTTGGAAAGAAGAATCCTCATGAGGTCCTTAAATTGAATCAAACTTTATTTGAGGTTTAAAATGTCTATTAGGATTGTGGAGTCAAAATCTAGTTTCTAGGCAAGGATGCCTAATTGAGGCCTAATTGAGTAGAGAGAATGGGCTAAAAAAGACACTTCCGCTCATATTAAAGACATGAAATTTGTCATGAAGTTATAAATACATATTAGGTACTCAAATATGTGCTGAATTTTTTAATAACCTTCTTAAAATATTCTACACAAGGAGGTTTACATGTTTTCAAGGTGTTGAGGTCAACATACCCCCATTTAAAAAAAAATAGGGACCCTTATTTCAAATCTTGGAAATTTTTACTAAGGATTAGATTTTCCACTTGATCAGATTGCCACTAGAATATTAGCACATAATATTTATTTTAAGATCATCCACACCAATGGATTGGTGGACATATTTTCACATTATCCTTATTTTACTCTATCTAATGTTACTAACATGTGTTTCATGTGTTTCATGTTATAGGTTTAATGGAGTTTTATTGGAGTAAATAATGTTCAAGGTTTTCTACTTTAATGTTATTTTGACTCTTTATTTCAAATTAAACTTAGGAATTTTAATTTATTAATCTTATTCATGTTCAAATTGCTAAAAAACCCTTAGTCTAATTATTTTAGCCTGAGCTCTTTTGAATTGGATTTAAATTTATGTGGGAGTCAAATTAATGTGGGAAAATTTTATTAATTTTTGACTTAGTTTATATTTTATCTTAAAGGTTTAATCATGTTTATTAACATGATCAAAACCTTAGTCTAAAATTTAATGTTAAGTCTCTTATGTCTTGTGACCCCATATCCTTTTTATTACTCACCTAGACTAATTAAACCAAGGACACTTTATTATGATTCAAACTTAGCCTAAAGTTCTCTCCTAGGGTTTTTATTATATTTATTAACACAACTAAACATTTAGGCTAAAAATTTATCCTAAGTCCTTCTATTCCCCAAGCCCTAACTTAATTATTTTTACTATGCATAGGATCAATGCAAAGATAAAACATGGAAAAATCTTGGAGCTTAAAGGGAAGATATATGGTGCATGGTCATATGCTCAGATTAAATTGTCAAAGCATAGATACAAAATTGGTAGTGATAAGTGTCACAACTGTAATGGATGAAATAGAGTCACGTAGATCAAGATCGATAGAATGTGTTGAAGTGTATAATGAAGATCTAATGATATGCATGATGCAAGTTTAATAGTAAACAAATAAAAATCAATGACATGTATTGATTTGTGTAAAGCAGATATAATAGTGCATAAAAATTCAATAAGTCAAACATCCTATGAAAGAAGTAGAGTAACTAATCATATTCTACCCCTAGAATGAGATCAATGATGTGCATTAATCTATGCAAAGAAGATATACTAGCATGAGATGAAGATATATTTTCAAAGGTCCTAAAATGAGTGTGATAATGATGTGTGTCTTAACCATGGTGAATCAAATTGAGATTGACTAATGGTATTCAATCTCTCAAATCATGATTAATGGTGACAAAACTAGGGAATTTTCAATGAGAATAGATCTAATGAAAGGTCATCACATGGCACAAAAGCATTAAATGATAGAGTGTGTTCATAACAAGTGTAGAAAGCTTGTGGAGCTACCAAGTGGCACACTCTTGGGAAGATCATTTAAAGATCAATGGTCCATGATAAGTTAAAGCTAGCAGACTCATTTGAAGATTAATAGAGTGTATTTAATTAAATTCCAAGATTGTATAAGGTGTTGACGTGTGTCCAAAAAGGAAAAATGGTCACATTTTGAAATTAATGAACAACTTGACATGATGGAGCCACATAAGCAAGATAAGTTAGTTTAAAAGGTTTAGTGGACCTGTAGACATGGAAGGTATAAATAAGTAATTCAAGAAAAATCTATGACATGAAGCTCATAAGTTCTAAACTTGATTGACTCGATTAAAGCTTTTAATAAACCTTCAAGAAAACCTTAAGTATATAGAAGTGATAATTTTTCCCTATTGTCATTATAATCGAGTTGAGGAGAATTGAATTATTGTTAGTATATAGATAATTTGATCCAAAACTAAAATACAATCCACTAGAAAGCAATTTGACAAAACTCATAGTAATGGTAGATTGAAAGGGTGTTTTAAAAGATGTAAATATTTATTTGACCATAGATGATGAGGGATGATTGTTTAATGACAAAGAATTTGTTGTTAATTATTTGAACACTGGAGATAAAAATTGGTGAAATTTGTTCTAGAGCATTGAAAATCAACCAACCATTACTTAGAAAAAAGAGAAACATCTATTATCTAAATGAATATATGATGACATAGTAGCCATTTAAATGACTAGTATTTATTATATAGTAGTAAAACCTGAGGTACTCCATTATATTGACATTCTTTCTCCTATTTTCAAAGAAATTAAAATAGATAAGGGCATGATAATTAATGAGTACAATTTGAGAATGGTTTTTTATATTTTTGCTATTACATTTTATTCATATTACAAGTTTATAAAACCCTAAATTGACCTAGATTAAATCAATTTATGGGCCAAGGAACATGATTTGAAGGACACCCTAGCCATGTGGTTGTATTTTAGAAACTAGATCTTTTCAAAGTTTAGGAAAAACATTCCTATTAGATAATTTAGACCTGGGATTAAGATGATAATGAAAATGTTGAATAGATTGTGTGGAAATGCCACTACTACATATGTAGACCCAATATGGGTTCCCATAGTCTATTTTATGGTTTAAAAGGTAACTATTACTCCTCTAAGTGAAATAATAATAATCTTATTATGTAGGTATATCTTTACAATTAGGCATAAAAAGAAAACCTATTTTTTCATGATGTTATATATTTTAGATGTTCTCTATGAAATAACTAAGATCTCAAACTAGAGGGAAATATCACCTATTGGAACGTAGATTGTCTCCCAATATTACTCTAAATTGTGCCTTTTTAAATATAGGGATCACATTCAGTTCATCTTTGACTATGTCTACCCAACACTTAGTGAAGTTATAATTGGGATTCTAATGATAAGGGTCATCCCATTAATTAAAAATACTATTGAAGTAATAGGAGATATATAGTTTTATCCAGACTATACTATTATAAGAATTGAAGGAACCTAGAGTTCTCTTCTCAAGATACTTGTACATGTCCCTAATAAGCTAACAAAACAAGAGGTAGCATCTCAGTTATTCTATCTCATTGATTGTATCTATAAGAAAAAAAGAAAGGGACTCCTTTATAGCTTCCCAATAACAATAGGAAAGACTATATTTAGACAATGGGAGAACATTGAGGTAACATCTAGGCATAGAACATCCTTCAATCTATAGTTAGATGAACTTAGATAGGGGGACTCTTATCTAAAGGTTAAAGAAAATTTGAAGATTAAAGTAATTATAAATGTACCTTATGATCATCAACCAAGTGATTTTGACCCTATTTACACTAAAACATCCTTATACATTGAAGTCACTATAAGGTTAAAAGAACACAACCTTATACCTAAATCTAGAATTGAGAGGAATCAAAAGGTTGATGATAGTGGTAATTAGGGCCAAGATAGTATTATTTGCTAATTATTATGCCTACTAGACCTATATCAACTCAACCACAAAGAAATAATAGGCCCAAAGTACAAATTGAGCATAGGCTTGAGGAAAAAAGGCCAAATGAGGTTGTTTTAAGTTCATCAATTATCGAGCCTTCAGCTCAAGCAAAAGAACAAGGATCACCTTTAGAAGAGATTCACATGGTATCCCTAGACCCCAATGAGTCTATGGAGGATGCATTAAAAATTCTATCTAATGTTTATGAGTTAGATGATGAAGAAACCCAAGTTAAGGAGACAAAAGAAGAGAAAGGGAAAGAAATGGCATTGGACTTAGTTCTTATTGAGACACCTAAGAGGAAAGTTTAACTAACCATAATTCCTAAATGAAAGAAACCTAAGGTGAATTTCACTACTCCTTTAAGTGAAATCAATCTATTTAGTGAGGAAAACTTGATATATGGTCTAACTATTCTAGATTGGTTCATCTATGGACCTATATTATAGAAAGTGCCTATTATACATCACCTTTGGGCCATGGTAAAGGCCACTAATATTCCCACAAAGTAAGAAATGAATCCATGGATTGTGGATTTACAAGAGGAAGAAGAGAGAAAATTAGATACTCTAGGTCAGTCAAGTGGAGCATAATTAGAGGTTCAAGCTCCTCAAGTGATTTAATCTTTAGTTGGAGTCAAGTTTGACCTAAGGACTATTGGTTTGATGAGGGTGATAGAGAAAATGATCATAACAGTTGGTAAAAAAATAACATACCAAAAGGTACAATCTAGTTTGACTAAAGTAGGGAGACAAAAACTTGAAGAAGATCTAATATTTGAAGAGGATACCCTGGAGTTAGCCCAAGATAAAACTAAACAATTACAAGCTATCATCAAAGGCATGAAGCAACAAAAGAAGAACTTGGAGGAGTAGGTTGTCTTGTTAGTTCTAAAGGCAATGATAAAAATATTTGAAGATACTTTGTATGATATATTCAAAAATTTGAAATCAATGAGTCCCAAGTAAGATGTAATAAACAAATAAAATAATATGTCTAAAACCAAGTGGCTCAGTGGCAGAATTCATGTAACAAAGTGAAAAACTTGATCAATATTCTAATATAGGATCAAATTCATGGTTTTAAAACAATCAACTTAGCCCATATAAATTTGGATATATCAGTATTGATAGAGAATGTCAAGGCTTTGAATCAATGGTTCAAAAATATAGAAGTGATTTCTATGGATGGAATATAATTGGAGGATAGAATATTACAAATATTAGGTAGAATGATCATAGACCTAACTACACTCAACCCTATTAGTATAATCAATGATGAGGAATTTAAGCTTAGGGATAATCAGGTTATGCAATAAATAAGAAATCAAAACCAAGGAATGATAAGGGATAATAATAGTAGGATCTTGGACATGATTCTGATTGCTAAGGAGAAGATTAGTGAATCTAGAAGCATAAGAAAAGCAATGAATAGAGATGACAAAAATTTCATATGCTTAGTAGATCAAGAGGTTGAGCTCCTCCTAGAACCCATCATCAATCTCAAACTCATTAATGGGAAACATAAAAAGGGAATGAATATCCTATAGTATAAATATGGGACTATAACAGGAAAAGTCTCTCAAAGTTAATTTTTTGGATTAAAGCATATTCTTTTTGTAACTAGACATGTATACCTTGAAAAATAAATAGTATTTTGTAAAAACGCATGCATCCTTACAAAATCACATTTCCTATAGGTCTAGAACTTTGTATAAGGGACACTTGTCTATGACACATGTAAAATTGTAATTTGAAATGGATAACTAACAGACCTTCTTAGTTCTATATATAAGGGATAATATAAATTTTAGAGAAGATAGAGTTTTGAGAAAGAATACTTTGTGCAAAATTTGGATCAATCAATGCAAACATAGAGTTCTAAAAAGTTTATCTCATTTTTTTGTGTGATTATCATTATAGTTGTCCTCTCACTTGTTTGGTCTAATATTTACATTTGAATGGTTCTTATGAATTCTTGATGTTTTAAATGCAAAACTATCAATTTGGTGTTAATTCTATATTGATTGAAATTTATTAGGTTCATTTGGTTTTCTTTTCTCTTCTTGTAAATGTGTTTATGCTATTTTCTTGCAGGGGTAAATATTTAAAGTGAATCTAGTTCTTATTTACATTATTTCCACATTCATTATATATTTGCTTGATGTGTGATAGGATTTGAGATTAAGATGTTTCATGTCATACATTGGTTTTTAAGTGCATGTTATATGAAATTTAAACTTTGTCATAATGTTTGTAATGAAGATTAACAATACATTTCTTCTCTTCCCTACCCTTACTTTTGCTTATTTTTTGATATATTCACCTTAGATTAGTTTTCATTGTAAATAATCATATTAAAATTAGACTTTAGGATTAGTTATTTGAGAACAATACACTTCACTTAGTATATATTATTTTCATTTTTCACAAGTTAGCTATTAGGCCACGGTTGTTTCCAACAACCAAACATTATAAATTTTGTGAAAAAGTTCACTTGTTCTACAATTATTCCACTAAAGATATCTATAATATCACAATATGAAACTATTTAATGAAATTATTTGAATCCAATAAATGAGTAGTGTTTCTTAAACAATCTGAACCACCTATGATACACTTTTAGGTATCAACACAGGGCTATAAGGAATGAGGCCAAATGAGACCTTTTGGAGAAAAATGGAGTCTTAAGAAGAGTTTTATGACTCTAAATGATTTTTTTTAGGTTTGATATGATATTTATATGCCTTCCATGGACAAATAATTCATTATAGAATATGAACTCATGTTTTGACACTTACAAGCAAGATTGGCCACGTGAGATGAAGGGGTTTCAAGACACGTAATGAGATGGATGATGATTGCCACTCAGATGTTAGTTGAAGAGATTATAAAGCTAACTAAAGGTGCAAATAGTAGAAAAAGAGATTAGTTAAACATGACCTGACCTTAAATGAAGTCATTCATCATTTCACAAGCCAAGAAAAGAGGTAATTTTCAAGAAGATATCAAGGTATCAATTAATTTGAAGAAAATTCCACACCACTTTGAGAAAAAGAGAATCTTTAAGGGATTTAAATTTTTCATCTAAGACCTATTGAGATAGTTTCAAAATCATTTCTTTTTTTACTCTCTTTTGGATACTTCTCTCTCTCTCTCTCTCTCTCTCTCTCTCTCTCTCTCTCCTCTCTCATCTCTCTCTCTCTCTCTCTCCTCTCTCTCATCTCTCTCTCTCTCTCTCTCTCTCTCTCTCTCTCTCTCTCTCTCTCTCTCTCTATCTCTCTCTCTCTCTCTCTCTCTCTCTCTCTCTCTCTCACTTTTTATATAAATTGAGCCTTGTTTGGCTAAGTTTATATCTTCCACCTGTGTAGGGAAACTCCCTACCCATTTTAAATCCTTTACTCAATAAGAAACTTATTTTTTTCCTCCTACTTATTTTGGTTTCAATGTGTATGCTTGATTTGTTGATCTTGATATGTGATAGTCTTGCTTCCTTTGCATGTTTATCCCATCTTGCATTTATGTTTAATTTTGAATCCTTTTGGATGTCTATTTAAGGTTCTAAGTGGAGTGTGAAATTTTGAGTGAGTTGTCTTCTCATTAGTTTCATTTCATGATCTCTTGACTAAACCTCCTAGCCCAAGAATTATTAATAACCTTCAAGAGAAACATTGACGTAGAGAGGCATATTTTGAGTAGTGTCATGTTCATGATAGCCTCTTATTTGAAGTGAATTTATAGTTGGTTTATAGTGTTTAAATAATATTTGGTGCATCACCCCTAGTAGAATAGGTTTATTTACCTTTTCTTAGGAAGTGGTAGATTAGTGTTTGAGCCTAAGTGATTCATCAAAGGGAGCTAGCATTTTAACCTATATATTAACCTCTCAAATAGGTCACCCACAACATTGAGGTATTTCCATGTTACATAATATTTTAGGATGTTAGAGTAGCCCTCCTTAGGGTAAAAATTTGATGGATAACAATACCATTGTGGATTATCTAAATGGTAAAGGTAATTATAAGAGTCAAAAATGTATGTTTAAAGTAAAAATAAATCATCAATCCCCCATAATAGTACAAAAAATGTGATGTATTCAAGAAATATTTCTCTTAAGTATGTGTCTAGGTGTATTTTTCGCCAAGGGTTTTAAAAATCAAGAAAATTGAGTATCTTCTCTTTTACCTATTGAAAGTTGATGGAATTAAAGATGGAATTGGGGGAGATAATTTTTTTAGGTGTGTGAGATATTTTAGGTTGATAGGGTGATTAAAAAAATATTTATGTGAGTTTAAATGTCTATAGACCTAGGAAACAAAATCAAAACCCTGATAGAGCTGAGATTTGACCCATTTAATAACTAGAAGGTGGTGTAAGGGTGAAGTACTAAGTGTAATGGAATCATGATGAGATAAACAACCCAAATATTCATAATAAGATATGTGAGAGTGTGTATAGATATAAATTAAATTTTAAAAATAATAAGAGTTTCTTATTTGCATAAGAAATTACCATATAGTGAAAGTGATGTTAGAGGTCCTTAAGATATAAGGGATTAAGAAACATGTTATTAAAGAAGAATAAAGTTGAGGACCTCACAAGAGGTGGAGAAGAGATTCAATGGAATACATAAACTACCAATGTCATTATCTCAAGGTGGGAGGACTACAATCTATTTTGGTAAGGTATATTTAATACAAAGTAGGGTTCTTCATGACAAGGCATGAAATTGCATTGTAGAAGGTCTATCAATGAGGTGATAATACTCATAATTATAGATAGGAAAGTAACACACCTAAAAAAATATCTTCAAGGAATTTTAGGAATTTTATAATATTTGAGATCAATAATATGGTCTACTAAACTATAGAGGGTCAAGATATCTCTAAACTCACAAAGATAAATCTTTGAATTTGTAAACCCAACTTGGAAAATTGAATAAATTTCAAGTTTTGGAAGTAACTATTGAGAAGGAGGGTGAATTAATATACAAAAATGGACATTAAATTCCAAAACCATTCCATCATACATTAACTTGATCTAGAAACATAAACATGAAAGTACATACATCCAAAGCATGAATCAAGAACATACATCACATTAACACATTATCTATATGGGAAACCCTCATGGGGGATAAAGCCCACTGAACCCTATAATATGGAATAAAATCCTATAGTAAAAATATCTAACATTTATATCATTAACAACTGATCGAGAATCACCCACCCCTAAATTTAGTCAAGTACCCACTTGACCTTTAGCTAGTTCCAACTAGAAAAGATGCTATAACCCCCTAGGCAACCATGAACCAAATCAAATACCTATTATATGACCTCCACCTATTATATTATGTATTATATACCTAATTATTTATTTCTCTTTATTTCACTTATTCTTCACCCTTCAATCTCACTTAAATAGCCTCTAGGGTTTACTCTCTCAATTAGCCTCTTATAGGCTTATTAGGTATAATGACCTGAGCATTTACCTTTAACTCCTTCATTAGATAATAATGTTTGATATTATTCAGTATATTATGGTACTTAATTAATTTTACCTTTTCCTTCAAAGTTTTTCTGCTTCGCTTGGCTCCTCATACCCTCAACTAGCACAAATAGGCCAATTAGGCCTTATACTTATACCAGTCCTCTTCATCTAAACCATCTTAGTCAGCCAAGATGATTCACACATTTTTATTACACTTTTAATATTATCCACACACATTAAATTATTTATAAACCTGATTCATATGTTGGCTACTACCTCATTATCCTAAAACCTTCATTGGGCCTTAGTGAGGCCTAAAGTAATTAGGCCTACCCACCCACACATTACTACTCAGACTCCTTGGCCCACCTTAATCCTATAAAAATAGTTTAAAAACATAAAAAAAATGTTAAAAATATACCATTTCTCACTCTAATAATGTTTCATGCCGCTTGGAACACAATCTCACACCTTAAACCTAGCAATTAGGTATCCTCGCTCTTTAGGCATCATACACTGAAAACATAGTCATATACTTATAAAGCATACTATAAATTCTATCACATAATAATATGAAAAAAATAGTACATATGGAACCTAAAATAACCATACAAAAACTCCATGTGATTTAGACACTCCAACACAGGGCAATAAATTTCAAGAACATCTATGCTAAAAGACTACTCAGAGCTACTAGTGCACCTAAAAAACTATCTTGAAAAATTGAGATAGAAATATATATTATCACATAAAAAATATCACCCAAAAAATAAATAATATTATCTAATACTTCACCAACCTCATTATTTTCTTTTTAAATAATAACATAAGGTAAAGTACCTCCAAACCACACCTACAACAAGACCACTCAGATTAGTCAAACATAGTCAATGTTTAGTTAAGAACTCTTGATTGTTTACATCAAATTAAAAACTTTAATGACATATAATAATCATTAATGGTTCATATTTTGTCTCTATATCAACCTCCAATAGTTATTATTTTTTTTATATCATCATTCATTGGTCTTACATACCAATTCCTCATATTTCTATCATACTATACATACACAACTAACCAAGTCCTCCTGGCTTCCTCATATAAACACATAAAAAGGTTTATATATCTTGAAAAAATATCGAGTAGATTAATTATTTATAAAAATACATTATGATATTCATTATATTTAATCAATCTTATCAAATAACCTCAAACACTTCACTTCCATTATCATGCCTGTAGTAGTCATCTTGACTCAAAACATAGTCATGGTAAACATTACTCCTAACAATTTTAGAGTCAATTAATTGAAATTTTAATATATTAATTACATATTTAAACAAACTTATATCAACTTCAAACACTAAACCAAGATGGATAGTGGTAAATATGAAACATATGGATCAATTACTGCAACATACACATTCACAATTTTCACTCACACAGACTAATCAACTTGAGATTAATTTATTTCTTATGTAAGGAACTAAAATAAATTTAAAATTGATTTAACATGATTAATATTTATACAAATTACCAAATCCATTACAATCATCCTTAACTCTAACTAGCTTTTTGTCTCTGTTTGTAGATTTAGTGACTAGATAACTTTTATGATCAAAATGATTGACATATAAGATTAAAATTTTAAAAAAAAAATAGACATTAATAATAACTCTTGACCATAAAAATCCAATATATATCATGTATTGACTCAGTCAACTTTGATTGTACCACTAAAAATGATAGAAACAAGCTTCTTTCTTTACTTTCTGCTCATTGCCCTAACACACCACTACCACTTAGAGGTTAATATAATAGTAATATACACATTAAAATAGTCAAAATTGGTCAACCAATACATTATCGGTCATATACAACAAGCTTTCTCTAATCAGGTCACTATAAGGGTTTCTAGGAGGGTTTTGACCAGTTTACATTCTTAATAAATGTTCATAAAGCTCTATCCCTCAATCCACTTCAAAATACTTGGAAATAATTCTTAGGTATATGTTACACCTCTAAAAAAATTCTTAGGTCACCATGAATTCTCTAGATGTTCCAATGAGCATTATAACTTTCTTCTTAAGCTAGGAAACCTCCAATACACATGTACAAGTGTCCTTTCAATGTACGATATTGATATATCTTCATCCTCAAGACCTAAAACTTTGTAAAAAAAATTTAAAAACCTTTTCATACCTTAATACATTCTTACAATAGTTATTACATCTCGAAATATCACTTTGACTCACTAATTAGACCTCACTAGATCACTATGCACACTAGGTCTAGGACTACAAGTCAAACCTTGAAAAAAAACAACCTTGAAATAAGTTTAAAATATCTCACCAACTCAAGAACAAGTCATAAACATTCATTCCATACTACTCAACTTCCCTCCATGTTCTCCCTAGCCTCAACCTATTTAACACACTAGGCTACCAAGCCTATGCCAACACACTTTGTCTTTTCTCCTTGACTTGTATCACTATCAACATGTTATACAAAACATGAAAAAAATCAAAACATGATTACATTAGCATATATGCATCCAAACCTATGTTTCATGCCTTCATACTCAACCTCATCACCATCATGACTTTACCACTTTTTTATTACCTTATGACATCAATGCATATAATATTATCTTTTGACATAAATAATGACATAACTCCAATAATATACACTTTTGTCATTGATGGGAATATCTTCTTCTCCTTTTCCCCCTTTTCTAATAATAAAGTGGATATATTCTCCTCTCAAGCTTACCAACACAGTCCTTTAATCTTAAGATCTATCCTTTTACAAATTTCCCCCTTAGTCCATGCATGAAGAAACAAAACATTGTCAAAACTCATGACTTGGTTTGATCAAGTCATCATATCATCCTTCTTGAATTCTTAAATGTAATACACATCTCCACATCTTAATCGAGACTTAATCATCTTCATAAATTCTCCCCCTCACATCATGCACAATTCTACCAAGCATTTCAAGCTAACTAAATTATCTCCCCCTAACTCTATGATCCATCTAGAAAGAGTCATCTGCAACAAGTTTCTTTTAGGCGTATAAAAAAAATTCTTAAAGTAATACCCGCATACATTCAATATAATAATTGAAACACAAAAGTATCTCATGGAGATCTAGTAAATGTGGATCCACTCCTTGCTTATATGTTATGCCTTCAAGTATCTTTCTTTCCAAAATCCTTAAGCCATCAAGGCTCCAACCTCTGAAAGATACCCTCAAGATAACACACAATCAATACTAGGTCTGAGAAACCTCATACACTATATAAAACATCAAAAATTCATATTTTAATAATGACAACATATTTTCAAACATATCAAGAATCTTACCAGATTATCTTCTTCTTATGGAGCAACTCATCTTTATGATCAAGTAACTCTGCCAATACTAATCTTCAATATTTGATATATAAACTCAAATTCCTACTTATGATAACTTAAATCTTGTCATGCTCAATCTATTAAACCATTTCAAATAAATTATAACATGCCAACATTTTCTTTTAAGACCTTGTGAGGCCATTTTTATATAAAGGAAACAAGACATCTTCTCAAAACAACAATCAAAGGCACAACTATAATCTTCCTCATTTAGATCACTAGCATCTAGATATGCTACAAAAAAAATTATCTATGGAATATTTTAAGTTACTTCATGTCTTAAACCATATGGAAAATTATCTTATTATGATTATATGAGATCAATAAGACATAACATGACATACCTTCAAGAGCACTTTATCACAATCTCCTTCAAGCTAAAGGAAGCATGACAAGCTACAGAAATGATCACCTAAAAAACTATTATTATAACATATTTAGGGATATTACAACATGACATAATTATCATATCACCTCTAGTATTTATAACAAATGAAAAACATCTCTATATGAAAATGTCATTGGTATTAAGAGACCAATCTTCAACTTTCATATCTCTACTCTATTTTTGTCTTCTAAGGAACCATCTGAGCTCATACTAATATATAATGAGCATGTATAAAACTGAATTAAACATTTAAAAAACTTGTACCTAATGATAAATAAGTATCATATGTCATTACAAGGCCAATTATATCAATAATAACCACCTTAGGGTTTGAAAAATATCAAACCATCAATTCAATACCTTCCATCTTTTGAGTTGGATCTTCCTTTTAAGAAAAAAATTCATCATATAGAGAGCATATATAGGTGATATAATACATAATAAAAAATTTCTACCATATTGACAAATTACCTTTATCTTTTGAGAGCATCAAACAACTTACTTTATCACACTAGTCTACTAAGGATAGGAACCTTCAATACTAGTCAATCTTCAAGTTGACTTTATTGGACAAGAACACACATTCAAATCAGATACAAAGCATGGGAATGCTCTTCAAGGATATATAAACATCATACAATATTTTTAACATCAAGATAAGATAATTATTCATGTTCTAATCCTCTTTTTTTAAAACTAGGTTCATCATTTCAAATACAAACTACAAACATTGACTTTGACCTACATTTATTGCACATGTATGGATGGTTAAACTTTATAATCACATTGTAAGTATTATAAATTGATTCCTCTTAAAAATTTATTTTTACATCACATTGATCTCACTTCATCTAGGACTTTGAAAAGCCATTCTTTGTAAATTGGTAATCTTTACAAATTTGAAATTTCAAATCCCAAAGGTCATATTTCCATACAAAAATGACTAAGTATGAAAATAGATAAATATGCCTAGAAGACCAACTTTGAACCACCATAAATTTCTATAGGATTCATATCAAGACTTTAAATTTAAAAAATATGAACTAGTCACAAACCTAATGAAATACATATGACCAATTTCTTATGACTCCTCCACATGTGTGAATGCTAATGGCATCAATATGCTTGCTCAAGAATATTTTTCAAGGTGAAAAATCAAACCTAGATCTTCAAAATATTACTATAAATAATTAATTTAAATTTCAAAATTTATCTAAGCATTATTAACACTTTATATGACTTCTTATATCATCTTCCATGACCTGTACTACTATCATACACTCACAAAACATCATCTTGACTTCTTTGTCTATGTAAACAAGACATCAACACTCCATTATTTCATGTGACGTATAGAAATATTCCACTATATATTTTAAAATAAAACTATAAACATGAAATTATGTGCATACCTTTTATATTTCATGAATATTCAGATAGACCTCAAATAGATCTCATACTCTAGGCTACTAATAAAACAATTTCCTATCTTTCCTCTTTCATGTTAGTTGATCAAGAGACCAAATTTAATAAGATATATCACTCAACCTAGGTTTGATTTTGGATTTAGCCTCCAAAAATTCCTTCTAATTTGGCCTTTCTAGTTCTCTCATGCATACTTCTCTGAAAACTTCAACTCTAGTTCTCACAAACTTATCCATCTTTAGAAACAAGATGAATATTGTCTTCAACAAACCTCAAGCTACTTTAGGATCACCTATAGGTTGTTAGGCCTCCTACAAAGGTGTCTATATGATACCAAATATTAAAATTAGATACTAAGATGGGTGTGAATCATTAGATAAAAATTCACATTCAATTCCAAAATAATTCCATCATAAATCAACTTGATCTAGCAACATAAACATGAAAGTACATACATCTAAAGCATGAATCAAGATCATACATCACACTAAAACATCATATATGTGGGAAAAACTAATGGGTGATAAAACCCACTAAGATTTTTAAGATGTAATAGAGTCCTATAATTAAAATATCCAACGTTTATATCAACACCAACTAATCAAGGAGAACCTACCCGTAAATTTAGTCAAGTACCCACTTGACTTTAGCTAGCTCCAACTAGTAAGGAGGATACAACCCACTAGGAAACTGAGAAAAAAATAAGCTACATATGATATGATATCCACCTTTGATATAATGTATTCTACACCTGATTATGGAATTCTCTTGCTTTCACTTCTTCACCATTCAATCTCTCTCAAATAGCCTCTAGGGCTAACTTGCTCAACTAGCCTGTTCTAGGCTCATTAGGTTTAATAACATATGCATTTACCTTAATCACCTTAATAATATACTAATTTATTATATTCTTCACTATATAATTTTATTCAATGAATTTCACCTTTTATTTCAAAGTTTATATCCTTTGATTGGCTCCTCATACCCTCAAACAACACAAATAGGCTAATTAGGCCTTATACTTATACCACTCCTCTTGGTCTAACCCATCTTGGGAATTAAATAAGCTTAAAAAACTTTTATTACACTTTTAATAGGTATTAAAAAAAATTACTTGAGTTATAAACACACTTTATATGTCAACCATCACCTCATTATCCCAAAACCTTCATTAGGCCTTAGTGAGACCTAAAGCAGTTAGGCGTACTCACCCACATGTTACAACTTAGACTCATTGGTCTACCTTCATCCTCTACTAATGATTTAAAAAAATAAAAAATATTACAAATATACCATTTCTCACTCCAAAATAATTCCATGTGACTTGTATCACCATGTCACACCTTGAAACTAACAATTAGGTCTCCTTGCTCTTTAGGCATCATACACAAAAAAACATAGTCATAGAATTATGAAGTATAATAAAATATTTATCATATAATAATATTAAAAAAATAATATTTATGAAACATAAAATAACTATAAAACACCTCCATGTTTTTTATACACTTGAACATAGGCCAATAAGTTTTAATAACATCTATGCTAAAAGACTACTCAGAGCTACCAGAGCACCCAAAAATCTATATTGATAGACTGAGATAGAAATGTCTTATCAACTAAAAAAAGATAACCCAAAAACTAAATAAAATTATTAAATACTTAATAAACCTAATTATGTTCTTTGGAAACAATAACATAAGGAAAATCACCTCCAAACCACACCTGCATTAGGAACATTCACATTAGTCAAGTGTAGTCAAAGTTTGGTCAAGAACTTTTGACTCTTTGCATCACCTTAATCAATTTCATGACATATAATCATAATTATTTTTTTATATTATGTATCTATATCAAAATAAAATATTTATTATTATTTTTCTATCATAATTCATTAGTCTTATAGACCAATTCCCTAAGCTACTCTCATACTGTCCATACACAGCTAGACAAGTCCTCTTGGCTTCCTCATCTCAACACCTCAAATAATTTATATAGATTAAAAAAAGATTTAGTATATTAAATAATTATAAAAAATATATATATATATTAATTATATGTAATAAATATTACCAAATAACTTTAAACACTTCACTTTCCTTAGCATGCATGCAGCAGTCATCTTGACTCAAAACATAATCATGGTGAACATGACTCCTAACACCTGTAGAGTCACTTCCTTGACATTAAAATGTATTAATGAGATAATTAAACAAAATTATATAAAATTTAAAAATAAAACCACATATTTATAGTTTAAAATATGAAACATATGGATCAATTAATGGAAGATACACCTTCACAATTTTCACTCACACAGACTGATCAAATTGAGGGAACTTTATTGTTCACATAAGGGCACTACCATAAATTTAAAATTAAGGTAAAATGAGGAATATGTCTCAAAAAAAAATAATCCAATCACTTTGTATCATCTGTAAATACTTGGAACCCATCCCTAAATTGATTCTCACTCTGATTAGCTTTTTGTCATTATTTTCACTATTTGTAGATTTAGTGACTAACTAATTTTTATGCTCAAAATGATTCAAACATAAGATGAAACTTTTAAAAAAATAAAAAAATACATTAATAATAATTTTTGACCTTTAACCTCAAATATATTTCATTTTTTGACTTAGTCAACTTTACCTTCACCACTAAATACCTTAGAAATGAGCTTCTTTTTATATCTTTTGCTCACTACCTTGACACAAAACTACCACCTAGAGGTGAATAAAAGAGTCCTATACACCTTAAAATACTTAAAATTGGTTAACCAATCCATTCTAGGGCCATATCCATCAATATTTCTCTAATTAGGTCACTATAAAGGTTTCTAGGAAGGTTTTGACTAATTTACATTCTTAATGAATGTTCATAAAGATTTGTCCCCCAATATACTATAAAATAATTGGAAATAATTATTAGGCTAATGTTACACATCCTCTAAATTTCTTAGTTTACCATGCAAGCTCTACATGTGCCAATGAGCATTATAACTTTCTTCTCAAGCTAGGAAACCTTCAATCTGCATGTACAAGTGTCTTTCCAATGTACTATATTACTTTATCTTCATCCTTAGGACCTAAAACTTGTTCAATAAATTTAAAAAACATTATAATAACTCAAAACATGATTACAAGATATACTTCATTTTGAAATCTCACTTTGACTCACTAATTGGACCTCACTAAGTCACTATGCACATTAGGTATAGGATTGCAAGTCAAACCTTAAACAAGGAACCACCTTGAAACATACTCAAAATCTCTCAACACATCAATAAAAAGTTATACACCTTAATTAAATAATCTTTATCTTTCCTCCATGATCTCCCTAGTCTTAACTTGCTGAACATACTAGGCTACGAAGCCTATGCCAACACACTTTATCTTCTCTCCTTGATTTGTAGCACTATCAACATACTAAACACAAAATTAAATACATCAAACAATGCTTACCTTAGCTCATGTGAATACAAACCTACCTTTCAAACCTTCATGCTCAACCTCATCACCATCATGGCATCACCACTTTTGCATTACCTTTTGACATCAATGTATATGATATCATCCTTTGACATCAATTAAAACATACCTCTAACATCAATATATATTGTGGAAGTTGAAATAATATATTCAGACAAGATTACATGGATCCTATAATAATAATACTTAGTCAAGACACTTTAGACCTTCAATTTAAAGGCCTTTACTTCACATTCCAAGTTTTATGTCTCATAAAATTATAGGTATAAATCAAGTTTTAGGTAGATTATGGTAATTATAGATCATAAACATGATCAAGAAGTTTCTTTACAAATCTAAAAAATTAGCCTCACCATAAAACACATGTCTATAAGACTTAATGATAGATAATATCACAAAATAAGTTAATAACTAATCTATAAGAGTTGTAGACACTTCTTAGAATAATGATTCAATCTAGCAAGGAAGGTCTTAAGCCTATAAATGACCTCAAAACCATATTTTAGTGTACATTATGTCTTAGGGAGTCTCTTTAAGTTGTGAAAAATATTTTTGTAGGTTTTCATAGAAGATAAGAGGATAAAATGGAGTTTTCAAGATTAAAATGTAGGCTTCAAGTTCTCAAAGATCCCTCATGAGGAACTATAACACTCCATTAGCTCTTTCACCTCCCTTAAAGACCACCACATAATCTTCAAGGTGATTTTTCATTTTGATTATGCTCATATGGATTTTCAATCATGACCCTTGCTAGGGTTAAGGGTCATTAAGGCCATGATGGAGATATAAAGTTTTGAAAAATTGATATCATAGATAAGTAACTCCTCCATGAAGTGCTCATCAAGGCATGTCAACCCTTAAGGATAAAATTAGCACATGAGTCTCATTTCTAAGTCAACCATGTAGTAGACTTTGACATGTATGAGTGAAGAGATAGGTGAGTTATAACAATAAATTAGAGAGTTTTTCAAGTGGAACATCCCTATAGGAGTATATTCACAATGATTAACAACCTTAAGTGACTAAAGTAACAAAAAGTAAGGCCTCTTTATCTACTCCCACACCTAGATTTTGTTGAATACCATAAATATGGTAGGATAATGCCTTAAATAATGCCTAATTCCCTCATTTTTCTTCTCTTTCTTGAATAGGCTAAACCATGTTATAACACCTACATTTATGCAGTCTAATAGTGATTCCTCTCTCCCTTGCATCTTAGTTATAAATATAGATTAAAATACATTATTTATGATCCATCCTATTATTTATGATAATAATCTACTCATTTAAGGTCTTTTAATGATGGATTAAGCTTTAAACTATCAATAAAGTACTCATTTTTCCTCTTTTTCCTTGTTATCTCACTATATAATTCATAATTTCAATTGCTTTTTATGGTTCTTAGTCTCTTTTGATTAGTTTGAGGTCAATTATAGATGTTCATTAGTCTCTTTTACCCCATTTATAAGTAAATTATAGACAATACAAACCTCATGCAAGTTGGTTATTCTATTTTATATATATATATATATATATATATATATATATATATATATATATATATATGTATATATATATATATATATATGTATATATATATATATATATATGTATATATATATATATATATATGTATATATATATATATATGTATATATATATATATATGTATATATATGTATATATATATATATATATGTATATATATATATATATTACAATAGGCCTATTAGAGTGTGAAAATTAAATTAGAAGTAGATCTTATGCTATTAGAATGAGTGGAAGTGATATTAAAACTTAGTGCATCACCTTATTTTTAGTCTTCAGCTCCTTTATTCTCCCTTTTCATGATAAAAACATAATTTTAAATTAGATAAGACTTTTTTAGTGTAGTTTATAGGGTTGTAACCTTATCTTATATTAGGTGCACTATAGTTTGAAAAGTAAATATCCTTATTTAGAGACTCACTTCTGATATAGGTCACCCAAAACCAAGGAGTGTTTCTATTATGTCACTTGAACCAAGTCTCAGGACCTATTAGGGTGCACTTCAAGATGACAACACATATCATGGCTCATGCACTTCAAGATGGAAACACATACCATGGATCCACCCAAGGATAAATCCATTCCCACTTCACCTCCCCCTTCCACACTAATATCCCCTTCAAATTTAATTCCATCCACTTTAGAACTAACCCTTAATCCTCCTATGTAACCTTTAAAGACTTATAAATAAATTCTTTGACTCCTCTTATGTTTCCTAAAATTATACAAGAAGAAGAAAGACTTTATGGAGGCTTATTTGTTAGAGGATACCCTTTGTATGAGTAGTTTGATGGGGAGATAGAGGAAGAACATAAATGAATTGAATAATAAGGAGAGGATAAGGTACAAGAATAAGAATATCCTATTAAAATATATGATGAAGATGAAGAAAAAGAATGGTTGTTTGAAGAAGACATAGAACTTGAGGGAAATAAACTAATCAAGGAAACAAATGAAGATTATGAGGAAGAAATTGAATCTGAATAAACAAATATATGTGGAGATTGAGTAAGAAAAGGTTGATTCAGTTGTAACTAAGTTATTATCAAAATAAGAATAAGGTACAAAGGATGAATTACAGTCCAAGAAAATGACTTCAATTTAGGATCCAACTCCAATTTACTCTCCAAGTCATCTACCCTAAATTACATAAGTAATAGTTATAGCAACTTTAGCTTTATGAATACAAAGGGCACACAAATGTCATTACTTCTTTGTTAGTGAATCTCAATAAAATTCAAGTGTAACAATGCAATGAAAATAAAACACTCTTTCCTAAGTATTAGGGTGAGTGTAAAATGATGAACAAAACTAATTTTAAGAGGTAAAAACAACACTAATTTTACCTCCCTTGTCAAAATTAGTTTCAACTTGTTGGCATAAATATTTTATTGCTTGGTCTATGGAATTAGAGACTTTGATCAATGTATTCTCCATCTTGGTAGCACTTCTCTAATAGACATATGTGGCTTTTCTTGGCTTGTATTGGATTGGGGTGAAATTTGATATCAATTTGGCATTATAACATTACTTTGATGGATTATTGAAGGCATTCCAATAGAATAACCTTACACAAAAAATATTGTTTGTGTATAGTGAGGTCACTTGTATTTATAGGTACTAAAACTAACTCTAACCCTAGGGAGGTTAGGTTTAGTTATAACTTTTTTTTAGTCTAAAATAACCTAGGTTGAGTTGGGTTAACCCTGGGTTGGGTCAAAGTAATCATGAAGGCTTGATAAATAATTTTAAATATTTATGAGATATGCAACCCATATAATATATTTATGAGGTTAT
This sequence comes from Torreya grandis, assembly GCA_037957365.1. Taxonomy (NCBI): domain Eukaryota; kingdom Viridiplantae; phylum Streptophyta; class Pinopsida; order Cupressales; family Taxaceae; genus Torreya; species Torreya grandis. The sequence continues at coordinate 465,578 of JARHVA010007919.1, read as the reverse complement.
GATTCACCTTTTCTTTAATTTTAGGAATTAATAAAACATTTTATTATCTCCCTTGACTTTGACCTCATGTTTATAAAAAAACACCTTTTTAGATAAATGTAATTATCTAATTCATCTTGGAATTTTTACTTAAACAAGATAATTAAATTTTACTTTTTGATTAATCTTGCTTAGGGTTTTTCACATTTGGTAATTATTTTTAATGTTTTATATTAATAGAAAAACATTCCAAGAATGTCAATTTTCTAGGTCACAATTTGACTAGGCTTGAATCCAAGATAGTTATTAGTGCATTTAGGGCAATACCATAAATAATCAATCCTCAACATGTTTCTAGGTAATTTTATCCCTTACATAGATGAAATTGGTAAATACAATGACTTATAGGCTTAAATTACATTATTTTCTAAAAATTGATTTGAATCCTAGTTTAGACACAAAAGTGGCCAAAAATGAATGTCTACAGTTTGTCCCTATTTGAGATGGTGTTAAAAGATATAATCAAAATAACATCTTTTCAAGGAATGAATTTTTTTTTAAGAATAAAAAGAAGATAATGATTGAGGAATGATGCTCCAAACAAAGTTTTGGAAGCCTATGATGCCCCCTCGAGAGAGTGGCAGACATATATGATTAGTGGATGGTCCCTCAAAAATGAGCAATAAGAAGAATGGAATTAACCCATGGATGGGATTAATCCAATTGCGCTAATGATTGCATATATTGATTAAAGTATTGATTTGCCTATAGGTGGTTATAATCAGGAAATATGGCTGAGACAATTATTTTCCCAAATGTAGCTATAATCAGTGGCATAATTATGTTCTTTAATAGGGTAGGTGGATTGAAATAATGATTTTATCAAAATTAGTTATAATCATTTTGATGACCTAGATTGAATAATGATTTTACCTCAGTAGGGCACATTTGATCATGATTAATTGGTTATGCTATAGTATGGAAGATTGGCAAGCATAACTCAAGGATATAACATATTACACATATTAAAAATGAGAATATGAAAATGTAGATGTGATGGCCTAATGAATTTTCAAAGGATAAAGAATCCATAAACAACCAGGAATATAAGGATGCATAAAATGATGAATTAAATGATTAGAAAAATAAAGGTGGCTGAGTTAACCCAAGATACATCATGTATCCAAACATTCCATACATATAAATATAAACCTTAAGTTAATGTAGTTCACATAGGATTTAGGATAAATTAGAATGAGGTATAAAATAGAATAATAATAATTGATCAATGTGAATGATTTGGTTGTACCTATAAATGCATAGATGCTAGTGTTTATTATCTTTGATACATGCATAATGATCAATGAGTTAATTTTCTCAAGGAGTAGGCGATAGATATAGATTTTCCATAATGGGTCCAATAACTCTCACATAAGAAAGTTGTAATCACAAATTTATAATGAACTAGTATATAGGATAAGTACAAATTTATGCTACCTAATAGTACAAAGATACATGTCCTAACTCATAGGGATTATTATTCATATGTGATCTAATTACTTTGTATTTGGGTGATGTTTGGGATATGCCAAGTTTGTGATCTTAGATAAGTATTGTCTACTACATTTATCAATAGGTTCCTTGACTTAATTTTTTATATCACATGATGGTATGCATCATATATACAAAACACCATGATGTCTGCATCGTAATGTGCATAAAGACTCACTCCTCATCTAATACATAATTAAAAATAATACACCAATGATAAAAACCATGATGATAATGTTTATGTATGAATATGGATGGATTTAAGTATAATACACAATGAATCACCCAATTAATGTAAATACACTAAGTCAAAGCATAATAACGAAATATTGGCATGTTGTCATTAATGTCAAGGTTGTTGTCATTGATGTCAAGGTTGATCTCATTAATGTCAAGTTGCATCTAATAAAGGTGCATGGTGATTGATCATTGAGGTATTTGCATGATATGACAAGGTGAGATTTTTGAGCATTGGTTTTTGTTTTGGTTGATGTCAAGGTTGATGTTAAAGTTTAATTCAACTTGAATTTATCGGTGTTATCATTAAAGGTTCTTGTGAAGGTATGATATAAGTATGTTTGGAAGAGTTTTGTTGTGAGCAAGGATAGTTGGTAGTGTGTTTTGTGACAAGCTTATAAGAATTTAAGGTATGTAGTGTGAAAGAGATTATTATAGTGGTTGTTAGTTTTTTTTTCTTGTTTTCATTATTGACAAATGCATAGGTAGCTATTTTTTGAGGTCAAGTGCTTAAGTAGCCTAATCCTAATCATGGCATGAAAAGACCTTGTGAGAAGGTATGATCATGTTATCCTAGTGATATTATTTCATAGAGGCATGAGTGGTTGTATGAGGTTGCTTTATTATGTAAGTGAGGTGGAGAGTACATAAAAATAGGCATGAAGGTCAGTCTTAAGGCCTAATATGGTTTACAGGTCAAGGTCTAAAGAGGAAAGAGAGATAGTGTGGCCTAATGAGGGGTCAAGATCAGATTTCAAGGTGTTTGAGCTCATGTAAGAGTTTTAATAGGTGAGGTATGTTTTTTAAGGTTTTTTCATGAAGTTTGAGGTCATATTTTGAAGGAAAAGGCATGAAAAGTTGTTTGGATGTCTCTTGAGTGTGCAAAATGAAGGGTTCTCAACTTGAGAAGGTTTTTATTGTGATCATTAGATTTTCAAACATTTTCATGGGAACCTAAGTAATTCATGGTAGATGTGGAAGTGTCCTATTTAAAAATTCCAAGCATTAGTTTTTGGATTGAGTAGTTATGCTTTATGAATGATTATTAAGAGTGAAAACTAGTTTAAACCCTCTTAAAACCTTAATGAAGACTCAATGTTGAATATGTTGCTCAAAAGTGATAAATATGGATTGAAATAATCAATTAATATATTGTATATTGTATTATACTCTCCCAGGTACCTCTAGGTGGTATGGTTAGAGAGAGAGGAGAGGGAAAATGTTGATTTATAGGCTTGTTTCTGAAAAAGTTATTGTAAAAGTCAAAAGATACATTGTAAATAATAAGAAATTAAATGGAGGAAGAAGGTAGAGACTCATGTTTCATGTCCATTAAATTTTTTTATAATTTATAGTCCTTAATTTATCTAATTTGGTGATCCAATTAGGCTAGTTGTTAACAGGCCTAATGGTGCAAATAGTATAAAACCCAAGAAGTGTGAGAAGTTGGGTTTTGGTGTATTTTCAAGGTATAATGATGGATTAAATTACATGAATATTTTTTTTTGGACTTTTATGTCCTATTATTTCTTTTTATATAGATTTTAATTCATGTGTAGTGGTGAAAACATTGAATCCAAAATGGTTTATCTAGTTTTAGTGTGACTATGAGGAGAGAGGTCTAGAGATTGGTCTATATGTCTAATATTTACTATTAGAAATTATTGTTTTTTGTGTTTAAATATATTATAAATTTATTTTAGGATAATTTTAATGTATTAATATTATTTTAAAGTCGTCATAAAGGTGTTAAAGGTTAATATTTCATGACTATGTTTTTAACAGTCTTGGTAGTTTTGAGTAAGCAAGTTGTAGTGATGAGTTTGAGGCTCTATGCCCTAAGTTGAAGTGGCTAATGCATATGGAGATATTTTTTAGGTCATTTAGGTTATATATAAGTGATTTATTTTCAAATTTTTATGGATAAATTATGTTTTATCCTCATTTATTCAAGACAAAAAAATTTGTGTGTTCAAAGTCCAAATGTGAATAGTTCTAATGGAGTGTTTCAAGTGGTGGTTGGACCTAAAAGGTGTCATGGTACTTGAATTATGTTTCATAATTAATATTTAATTTTTTTATTAAATTTTTTTATTTATTTATAGCGGTATAGAGTGTTCCAATGGGTCATAATGCAGCGTGTCCAAAAGTAGGCCTAATTGAATTAGGTCTCCATGAGACCTAAAGAAGGATATAGTCTATTTGAGTAATGGATAACCTAATGTAATGATTTATTATTATTTTTAAAATTTAATAATTCCTATTTTATGTCCAATGTAAGTGGTAAAGTATGTGTAGCTGACTAAGAGGTGTATGAGCAAGATGTTTATATAAGAACAAGATTTTAGGCCTAATTGGCTAGTTAAAAAAAAGAGAGAGAAAAGAAGTGAATGAAATAGAAGATTGAAGAATATAAGGAGGTATTTTATAACATAAAATTGGTTTATATAAACTATCATGAATATATAAAAGGACTTATATTTATGAAAATCAAGGTCATATTACCTAATCAGTCTTGAAGAGACCTAGTTGAGTGAAGAAGCCTAGAAGGTAGTTTGAGAGGGTTAAAAAGTGTGAATAGATAAATAAGGTGATAAAAATATTCTTTATGAGAAATTTTTTGTTATTAATATTATAAAAAATATAGGTGACTAAGTTAGTACTGAGACATATAGGGGGTTGGTACCTCCTTGCAAGTGGGTGCTTGGATAGTTGGGGTAGGTGCTCCAGGTGGAATTGGTGCTTCATTAAATTTGATTTTTGTATTAAATTACTATGGTAAATTTGTAGATATTATATGGTTTTATTTTCCTTGATGGTTTCCCATTTATGTGATGTGTTCTTGTGTTTCATGCTTATGTGTATAGCTACTTATGTTTTCTAGATCTATATGTTTATTTGAATGGTTCATGATTGCCTAATTGTAATTGAATGAAATATTTTAAAGACAAATTCACCCACACATATAAATAATTGTGCTTCAAAAAATTTATATCGTATAAGGTCCTTTAAAGTAGACATAATATCCTAAAGGAGATATTTGAAGCAAGGATGGCTAGTAGTCAAGTTCAAGGAGGTTTCTCTACTAGTAAGGCTCCATTATTCAATGGGAATAATTATGGATTCTGGAGCATCATAATGAGGACATATATAATGTTAATGGGATATGACATATGATATTCAATCATGGATGGATACACCCCACCTCATACACCACCAACTGATATAAAAGGTAAGAAGGCAAGCAAGAGCAATTCAAAGGCAATGAATGACATTTTATGTGGTCTATCATAGGTAGAGTTTGTGAAGGTGATTCATTGTTAGTCATACAAGGTGATATGGGAAAGTTTGAACACTACCTATGAAGGAGATACCAAGGTGAAGATAACTAAATTATAGATCCATAGAAGGCAGTTTGAAAGTCTGAGTATGAATGAATACAAGAGCATTGCATCTTATCTATTAAGGGTTGATGAAGTTGTCAATGTCATAAGAGGTATCAACAAAGAAGTGTAAGAGTCTATAGTTGTACAAAAGGTATTGAGATCTCTAAACTTCTAAATATTATTCAAATGTGTCTATAATAGAATAAATGCAAGATCTAGATAGACTTAAGATGGATGGACTTCATGGAATATTGACAACCTATGAGATGATAATAAATGAAGGAAGACCTCACAAAAATGAAGCAACATTCAAAGCTGATAAGAAGTCAAAATATAATAATGTCAAGGTTGAAGTATGTCTAGATATTGATGATTATGAATTGATAGCCACACTTATTAGTAAATTCAAGATTAAATTTGGTAAGTACAAGGGTAGGTTGTCTTTCAAATGTTTCAACTATGGTAAGATTGGACATTTTTCTAAAAAATGTCCTCATAAGCATAAGGTTGAGGATGATAAATAAGTTGATGAACTTCATGATGAGGACAATAAGTCCTATAGGTCTAATAAGAGCAATAATAGTTTCAAAAAGTATATAGGTAAGAATAAGTCTTTTAAGAACAAGAAAAGCTTGTATGCCAAAAAAGATAGTAGTTCCACTAATGAAAGTGAAAGGAGTGATTGTGAAAGTGATGATGAAGGTGTTGATCAGGTTAGCAATGAATTTATTTTCATGACCAAATAAGAAGGTCTCTCCCAAGAATAAGATTGATTTTTTTTGGGAGATATGGTTTATGAATTGGATGAAGAAGAAGCTGAGGTGAACCTTGAGGTAGAATAGATAATTTTCTTATAAGAGTTGAAACTTGAAAAGAAGAAGAATCATAAATTGAAGTCATTAGTTAAGGACTATGAAGAGTATATTGGTTTATTTGAGTAGAGACTAAGTAATACACCCAAGGAGAAATATGAGATAATCAATTAGGTTGAAACTTAGATGGAGATAGTTAATTCTATCCTAAGGGCTAAGGAAGAAGATTTCACCATGTATGAATCAGAAATGGAGTCCTTAGAGTCAAAATTGGATCAAACAGCTAGCAAGATAAATACCTATGAGAAGTGTGAAAAGAGCACTAAGGCTCTAGATGACTTTTTGAGTAGTTATAAGTATATCAGTGATAAGTTAGGTCTTAGTTTAAAAGTATATAAAAAGGATAACAAAGAGAATGCTAATGTGAATAAAAAGGTCAACCTAAAGAACAATATGAAGATAAATTATATTAGACAACCTAATGCCATAAGGTATGCAAATTCATTCAATGGTTATTGTTTCTCATGTAGTCAATTTGGTCATAGAGAAAGAGATTGTAGAAGACCCTAGAAAAATGAGTACTCATAGGACTATGGAAGGAGTCATAATACACATCAGTCAATATGTATGAGTGATGTTGTTTTCTATAATTATCATAACATTGGTCATATTTAGAGATTATATCATCATGAATCACTAAGTTCAAAAAGTAATATTCTAGCTCCTAGAGTTCAAGAAAGAAGATAAACCAAGGTGTGGAAGCCAAAGAAATTTAATCTTAGTCTTGATCAATCTATAAGCCAAAGTGGATTGTTTGCTATGGTAGAGCATAGACCAGATATTAAAGAGTATCAAGAGTATTCTTTATTAGCTCATATTGTTGACCACATGGATAATGAGGAGGTCAAGACAAAGACGCTAATCAATATTAAAGGATATGTAGTCATATAAAATGAGAAATTGGATGACTTAAGCATGGTTAGTGACACCCAATCCATAGGTCTTCCTACTTGCTTCCACAACCCTTTTAGGATATTCTTCTATTGATTTCCAATCATCCACAGTCTTTCAGACTTAACCCTTAAACACCCAAGAATATATTTCAATCCCAAATCCATCCCCCCCATGTCTCATTACCTCTGGATAATAGTACCCAAATTAGACAAGAGTGTTGAAACCTAGGGTGCCCTGATTTTGGTGTTGTCTAAATGCAAAATTGGTCCTAATAGTCAAGTTATTTTAGATCCTTGTCTTTTTTATTGGTGACCTAACATGAATTAATTTAACCCATGATAATTAATTTCTATATAAAATGAAATTCAAATTATATTTATAAGGGTTGACACTCATTAATAAAAAAATAAGCATGAATACAAGAAATTAAACTCAAGCACACTTGCCTATTATTTGTATAAAACCTTCCAAGATCATTTCAATATTATTCAAACCTTTGCACTAGTCACTAGTAGTCTAAATTACATCTAATTTCACATCTATTTGAATTTATCATACACAATTACACCAACTACTTCAATGGGATAATTACATTAGCTTGATCCCTCCTCATAGCATTGGTATGTAAGCAACGTGCCCACACATGGGGCATGAAGTGAGTCCAGTGTATCCTCTATACACTAACCCCTTATCTATATTTTCCAATTTTCCATTCATGTTTAAGCACAAATAACTCCTAGGGATTTGAAGATTAAAAATATATGCACAATGAGCTCTGTAGGCTTCTTGGCTTTGATGTTTCACTAACAGGGTAACATAGGCCTACCAAATAAAACTCAAAAATCTCAAACCACTTGGACAACAACACCAAAAAAGGACTATAGTGTTAGCTAGTAAGGTGTCCCACTTTTGATGCTATTGTCTAATCTAGAAATGAACTTCAAGATATAGTTTTAGATAGTTTCCCAGTCTTGCTTCTCTAGTATCAAACCATGTCTTAGTCTAGATCATTCAGAATAAACTATGTTAGATTTCTCTTATTTATTACTATATTTATAAAAGTCAAAAATACAAATCTATTTACATAAGTTAGTATCTTAATTACTACATATTATTTACTAATTTACTTTCCTCAAACCTATTTATTTAATTAGGAATATAACCCCATTATTTTGAAAACAATAAAACATTTTGGTGAACCCGATAAACTTCAAATTTTACACAAAAACCCTAGAAACATGAGGATAAATTATTTATAAGTTTTTTCCATAATTTTATAATTTTTCCTATATTTAAAAATTATAAATCTAAAAATTAATTTGAACATTATCATATTTTTATTAAAACTCCAGTTTGCATATACTAGGTCCTTTTTGCATACAAACACATTCGAAACACTAGGAAAAATATATTGCTAATTTTATAAATATTTTATAATATTTCTTACATTTTTCAATAAAAATTCCAAAAAAATTCTATAAATTCATATCAAAATTTTTAATTTATCATAGTAATTTGAAAAATTCATTCAATAATCCTTAGTTGCATTAACTAGCTCCCAATAATTTTCTAGTAAATTTTCCAATCATTATCTAAATTTTTAGTTCCATAATAAAATAAAAAAATCACTTCAAATTTCAAAAATTCATAGTAATTTAAAAAATATATATTTTCCTCAAAACTCTAGTTGCATCTACTAGGTCCTATTAAATCAAATACTTCCCCATAAATTTTTGAATTTTTTCTTGAATATTTAACTCAAAAATTCAATTTTAATTTCAAAAATTCATAGTATTTTTCAAAACTATCACTGTTAAATCCCTAGTTTCATATAATATCACCTATTTTATTCTTTAGGTATTACCTTACATCCATAATCAAATTGAAAAAATGATTCCCACTTATGTACAATTTTTTCTTGCATTTCTTTCAAATAACAAGGAAACTATAATGGGCCCTATCATATACATGAATGATGAAGTCTATCATATGCTAGTACAAAGCTTCATCCTTTGCATTCCATGTTTATGTTTCATTATATGGGATGATATTACAAAATTCATTGTAAAAAATTCACAAAAATTCAAATTTCTTTTTACATATTCTCTTTTGCTCATACAAAATAATTACCAGATCCATTTTGCTAAACACATTCAAAATGTTATGTTACATGTTAGAATTTTATATGTCTTTACACAAAATTCATGTTATCTATCCTTATCTTTCTATTCCTTGTGGAATTTTTTTAAATCTGATCATCCTAAACACATTATAAATGTCATAGCACATGTCAAATTTTCTTATACATTCACATACGAATTCATGCTTTCTATTACTTACTCTCCATCTCTCATGTGAATTTTTTTTCAATTTTATAATGCTAAACACATTAAAAATTTCATATCACATATAAAAATTCTAAATTTGTTCATGCACAATGTCATGCTCTTTATTACATACTCTATCTCTCTCATGAGGAAAAATTCTCAAGACTATCTAGTAAAACATATTAGAAATGTCATGATTCAAGTCAAAGTCTTCTATGTATTAACACACAATTCCATGCTCTCTATCTCTTTTTTGTTATCTATCATGTGGAATTTTATTTATAAGCATATTGATATACATGATTTCTAATTATATGTATCTAACTCTTTGGATATTTTTAAGTATCTTCCTATCACTACTAGACACAAGCAAACACTAGCAGTTATATCTATCCTTCTTCTCTTCAAACTTGGTTCATATAGCTTTTATCCCACACCTACTACTAGCTCCATGCCTATATTATATTATGTGATACATGATATCACCCAAGTTTATGAAGATAGGTAGGTTGATTAAACCCATGGTTATAGATTTATCACTCAGGTTAGCACCCCTTTTGATTAAGTTTCAGATCCTCCACCTATTATAGTTCTTCCTCTAGTCCAAATTTAGCCATATTCAAGACCTTTATCACCAACATAAAGAGTTCATACACCTACATAGATTGAAAATTATATATAACTTCTAGTTACCATATTCACACCCAGGGTAGTCTCATTCAGATCTCATGCATCTACACATAGAGCACATGTTCAGATATTTTCTCCCACTACAGATAGGTCCCTAATAGCCCTACATTTACATCCACTTATCAAATTTATAGAAAGACCCCAGAGTCTATTTATACTTTAGATATTTAAAAGTATTTATAACATATACAACTTTCAGAGCATAGTCTCATTAGTTCCACCATTCTTTATGATCATGCATAATCCTTCTTCTTGATACATGACAATATGATAGGGAGTATCCCATGAGACTCGTCATTTAGTATCATTTCTTTGTATTATTACTTGTGCATAGTTCCTTTTCAATTTATCTTACATAGTCTCTACTACTTGATTGTACAACATTTAAATATTCCAACAATACAAAAACAATATAACATTTCAAAATTACCAAAAATAATACAAAATTTGAAAATCCAAAAACATTCAAATATGTCAAAATAATTAAAAAAATTTATTGTATGCATCATCCATGATTTACACTATTAATACTATGTTAGGACTTAAATTTTATATTTCATGTTATTGTATGCTGATTTATCTACATTACCATGCTTCATTTGATCTCTTTTGAGTGTGTGCAGTGATTTATAGATCCTTGATTGCTTCACTCTACCCATTGAGGGGGAATTCATAATTATACACTTGAGACAAACATCGATATACATACCCATTTGGGGAATATTCTACATGGCAACACCATCTAGGTTATGTCAATCCTATACTACACACTCTGAGTTATCATATTGATGTACATTACTTACCAGATTTCATAGATTACTATATCAACATTTTAGTCATATCTAGCACCTGTGTATCTCTTAGCATATACTTAGTCCTATACTAAACATGTCTTGTATAATTTCACTCTTTATTTCATTAGTTATAAGTGATTCTACCTTTCCATTTTACATGCTTTTCTTTCTTGTTTTATGTATCTAGATGTGTTTGCATTTATAGTTCTAGTTTTGTTTCTTATGTATACCTTAAGACATTTACCAAGGTCCTTTGATTCTATTTATATGTGTATATATTTAGACATTTTCAAATGTCCCTTATATGTACTCTTCTATATACCTATGGCCCTTGTGCCAATCTTTCCTTATTTCAAATTTTATGTGTATATGGCATTTGAACATGCCTTCTATGCTTGCTTTTTAGTTTGGGTTACATGTGCCTATGTCCCTTATTTGTGTGGCCCCTTATCCAACCTTGTATGCTTTTTATTTCTTGATTCTTACTTTGTATGATTATTTCTTGATTTCTTGTCCTTGTTTGCAATGTCATGATCCATATCATGAATTTACCTTGCTTTCTTGGATGCCATGATGGACATCATGCTCCATCCCTCCAACTAATAACTAACATCTAACATTTATAGTTCTAGTTTAATATATTATAAATGCTTTTACATTATTATATCTATTTAGGCATACCCCTATTGATCTAAAAAACCTCTCAATCAAAATATTGCTATATCTAGAGATATCTTGTCAAATATCATTTCTATATCATGTATCTATGCATCATAACACACTTGTAGGAATATTTTCTTCTAAGGTAAATCATTGTAGGTTCATAATTTCTACCCTCAGAAGAGGGGGAAAGAGATAGTGCTTTTGTCATAGAGATCAAAGCTCCTAGAAGTCAAAATAATAGCATTCAAATTACCCAATTTAGAATCAAGAGGTCAAATTAGTTAGAATAAAGTATAAAATAGTGATAGTTCTAGATCAACAACCAATTTTAGCATAGGATAATAACATCAAAAATGGATATTAGTGCCAAACATAGGGGTGTCCTCATTTTGGCACTCTTGTCTAGGAAAAAAACACTCAAGGTTTATAGAAACAAGCAAAAAATTTAGTTTAGATATAGTTTTTGCACACTCAAATCAGTTAAAATCAATAGTCCAGTATAGTTTTCTTAGAGAATATAGATATAGGGGGTTATCATGTGCGACATGATGATTCACACTTTTAGTTTCAAATAAGGTAGATGACATAACTTCCAAATCAAAATCCATGTTCCAGAAACTAGTGGTTAGGGTCAATGTGTGTGGCACATTGGTCTTCTTTTATTTTTGAGTTAAGTTTATTATCCAAGCATTCTCAATAGTTACATGCCTCACTCCATATGTAGGTGGTTGGAATCACTTTCAAGTTGAAGTTTCATATAATTTTAACTATCCAAGTACCTAATTTCTTGAGTTGGCTTTCATATAAGCCTAGTACATTAGTCTTAGAGTGGCTTTCATACAATCTTAACCTCCATCTTTTGAAATGGCCAAGAGTGGCCTAGTTTCTAGCATACATCCAAGCTATCTATGCCACATTTTTAGATTTATAAAAAATCCATGGGATCCATGAGCCATCTCATAAGACATCTATTATATACTTGTATCACTTCATAGCTTCACTTCATAGGGCAATGATGGATCCAAAGGGCCAACATTTGTATTCTTGAGCCACCTATTCAAAGGGATTAGACACATAGTCTAGACATTGATTAACACATGCATGATTCATTAACTTCACTTAATTGGTGATGATGGAGCCAAAGGGCCTACCTTTGTATTCTTGATCCACTTCTATGGAATTGAGCACTCAAATCCATTTGTGATATGTACAACACACACCCATCGAAATCCAACATCATAATAGGTTTTATATTGGTTCACATACTCAGTGAGCTATATTTGTTCCTTTCTCTTCCTCTTATTTAGATTTTGTATATTTTTATTTTATATATATCATATCTAGTTAGAACTAATCTACTTTTATGTTTTCATTGTATATTCACACTTCATAACATGCTCTCTCTATACACATCTAACATCACACAACTTCATGAGATTCTCCATTATAGGTAAGTTTAGGTATGCTTCTTACTTTATTTTATCCTAGTATTTTGCTTTGTTGTATCACTAGAATAAATGGGGGTTAAATGTAGTCATATAAAATGTGAAATTTGATGACTTAAGCATGGATAATGACATTCAATCTATAGGTCTTCTTATTTGCTTATATAACCCTTCTAAGCTATTCTTTCACTAATTCCCAGTCATCCATAGCCTTTCAAACTTAGCTCTTATAGACCTAGGTAGTTATTTTAGGCATAGATGCATCCTCATAGGGCTCATTCCCTCTAGACAATAATACCTAACTTCGATAGGAGCATTGGAACCTAGTGTGTCCTAATTTTGACACTATTATCTAAATACAAAATTGGTCCTAATGATCAGATTATTTAGGATCCTTATTTTTTTCTTATCAACCCAATGTGAATTCATTTAACCTATGATAATTAATTTCCTAATAAAAGGACATTCCAAGTCCATTTATAATGGTTAGCACTCATTGATATGAAATAATCAAGAATACAAGTGAGTAAACTCAAGCACTCTTCCCTATTCTCTACATATAGCCTTCCAAAATCATTTCAAGCTTATTCAAACACTTACCCAAGTCCCTAGACATTGAAGTACATCTAGTTTTGCATCTAGTTACATTTATCATACTTAATTAAATCAAGCACTTTAATAGGAGAACTATATTAGCTTAATCCCTCCTCAAAGTATTGGTATGTAGGTAGCATGCCCACACACAAGTTGTGAAGTGTATTTAGCATATCCTTTACATACTAAACCCTTTTATATATTTTCCAAGTTTCCATTCAAGTTCAAGCACAAAGAGCTCCTAGGTATTTTATAATTAAAAATAGATTCACAATGAGCTTTGTAGGCTTTTAGGCTTCAATATTTTATTGATATGGTAATATAAGCCTATCAAATATAACCCAAAAAGCTTAGACCACCTAGACAATAGTGATAAAAAGGACTATAGTGTTGAATAATAGGGTGTCATACTTTTGATGTTCTTATCTAATCCATAAATTAACCTCAAGATCTAGTTTTCAATAATTTCCTAGTCTTGCTCCTTTATTATTAAACCTCATCTCAGTCTGTATCATTTATAATAAGCTAAGTTAGATTTATCTTATTTATTACTATATTTAGAAAAGGCAAAAAAATAAATATATTTACACAAATTAGTAGCTTAATTTGTGCATATTATTTATTGATTTACTTTTCTTAGACCTATTTATTTAATTAGGAATAAAAACCCATTATTATAAAATTAGTAAAACAAGATCCTAAAGGATCATTAGTCTTGTGAAAGCTTAAAGATTTAGGAATCTCATAAGTTTATTTTGTTATAGTTACCTATAGTAAGGGGTGAGTCCATTAGGCTTTATGGATACACTCATCAGTCATTGGAAGATTTGTATCTATCATGAAGACATGTTGAATAATGTTGACAAAGTTGGAAGTGTTGTTGGTATATGAAAAGGTAAGAAAAAAGTTATTCCTTGTTTCTAGTAGTTGGTAGTTGACCTGGATCTATGTTGAGAAGTGGTATTGGTATCAAGATGTTTGAAGGAAGATGAGGATAGTTTGAGAGTCCTAATGACTCATGTGGTGAGATTAAGCTATGAAGACAAAGGGGTAGTTTATAATTATTTCATTGAAGTCAAGAATATGGTGGCCTAGTGTGTGATCAAAGGTTTGAGTCATATTAGTCATTTTAAGGATAAGCTGAGTGGTATTGTGATTTGAGTTCATTTTAAGGAGGTATTAATAGAGTAAGGGGTATAATTTTCCTATAATGATTCATATTCTCTATGTTAAGATTTTATTGAAAGAAGGTGTGGTTCTAGAAGTTATAGGTGTGATCATGTTTATTTAACAAAAGATATAGTTCTTGGAGACTGAATACCAAAGGAAGATACATATTTTTGAGAGAATTATTAGTTTATAAGAGTGGCTATCATCTAGTGTATATGATTATAATCATTAGCTCAAGGGGATATTTGTATCTCTATGTTGTTAAGTGTCAAGATAGTGAGGTAAAAGTCATAAGAATCATAGTTTCTTGAGGTATAGTTTAAGTGTTCCAAAAGTTATCTATAACAACTAGTATGAACCTAATGTGAGTTGTTTTCAACATATCATTGTTTTTGTTATTAAATTTCAAGTCCAAATATCATATGGTATTTTATGAAAGACCCTTTATCATCAATGTTAAAGGGGGAGAAATACCAGAATGGGGAGATGAAAATGATCAAGTTGTAGTGTGTCTACCATCAATGATAAAGGGGGATTTCATTGGAATGTTGTTATCATTGATGTCAAGTTTGATGTCATTGATGGTAAGGTTGATCTCATTGATCTCAAGTTACATCTAGTGAAGGTGAATGGTGAGGAGTCATTGAGGTATGTACATGATATGGCAAGGTGAGATTATTGAGCATTGTCTTTTTTATTGGTTGATTTCATGGTTAATCTCAAGGTTCAAGTCATCTTGAAGTTTTTAGTATTATCATTTAATTTTATTGCGAAGGTATGATGACAAGTAATTCTGTAAGAGTGTTGTTATGAGTAAGGCCAATTAGCAGTGTGTGTTGTGACAAGATTATGAGCATTAAATGTATGTAGTGTGAAATAGAGAATTACAATGGTTATGAGTATTGTTTTCCTATTTACATTATTGATAAATGCATAGGTATTAGTTATTTGATATCAAGTTATTAATTATCCTAAGACTAGTCATGGCATGAAGAGACCTTATGAGAAGGTATGAGCATAGTGGCCTAGTGATCTAAGTGCACACAAGCATGATTAGTTGTATGAGGTTGATTGAGTATGTGAATGAGGTAAAGAGTTCATGGAAAGATGTATGAAGGTTAGTATTAAGTCCTAAAATTGTTTGTAGGTCAAGGTATAGAGAGAAAAGAGAGAGAGTGTGTCCTAATGAGAGGTCTATTGGATGAATATTTTGTTAACAATAGAATGGTAACAAAATGGTAATTTCAGCCATAGTGTGATGAGATAAATCTCTCCTCAAAGAAAGGGGAGGCTTCCTTTTTATTTCTAACTAAAATAACAAATAACTATTTACACTTATTTACACTAATTTTATCAAAGCAGGTGTTGTCATATCATCCAATTCTCATTTTTCAAAATTTATGTTTGATCAGAGACTCTATTATGTTCATTAAAATGAATTGTGAGAATATAAAACTTCTTAATAGAGCAATAAAAACTGATATTTATATGAGTTAACTAAAAGGGTAACTAGCATAATATCAATAAAGTAACATGAGTAAATGGAAGAAAGTATATCCCAAATTATTCATCTTATTTTAAACAAATATAAAAATTATCAATGAAAAATAATTTGTAGCCCAAAGTCTCCTCAGTAATTCGCTTTCAATGATAAACACAAATCTAGTAATGATATCATAGCTCAAAGACTTCATAATTAGCTTTCTAACACCTTTTGATTTATAGAAATTCACACCATAATTCAATTAATTACATAAGAAAATGTAATAGAAAATAAATAAGAACATCTCCAATACAACACATTTATTTCAACTCAAAGATTGAAAGTTCACTTGCTTTCTCATATATTGATTGACAAAAGATTTACAATTTACATTCAAAGTTTTAATATTGCTTCTCAGTTTTGGCACCACTTCACTTATATAGAAATTGGTGATCATTTTTACAAAGAGAATCCTCATATTTTTAGAGAGAAGTTATTGAAAAAATATAATAAACATAAATACATTGACTTATTTTTTGGTAGAGTCCAAATTGACTTAGGACTATGTAGTTTTCCTGCATGCAAAATACACCAAACAAAAATACACATGAAAAGTTTCAAAAATAAACTAAGTGTCCTTTGACATGAGAAATTCCTTTTTATTATTTCATAAAAATTACTCATATATCTTCAATGTATCTTGGACTTCACTATCATATGGACCTGATGTACTCCTAGAGATAATAAGAACCCTTGAAAAAAATCTTCTAGATTGATTGGCGTGCCCTTGATTTTGTTTAGGATATTTTACAACTTATTCATTATGACTTCCAAACCAACTATTTTAACGATGGATTCTAGTGTGAATTTTTCTATCTTAATCCTTGTTAGAATCAAAGATGAGAACTCTTGAACTATTGTCTCCACAAGAAGGATTTTGTGGGAATCATTTCTTACCTAACAAGGATTTTTTCCAATTTTATCTGTAAGATCTAATATATTATCATTACACATATCCTATACTTCTTTGAGATCTTTAACTATATTCTCAAAAACTTATCTTTTATTATTCATTACTTTCTTGTACTCAATGAATATTTTCCTATTTGGAATGACCTTCTGCTTAACTAAGAGCTCTAACTTGAACTTGCATAGTTGAGTCTATTTATAGATATATTTTTATCACTTTTAAATTTTGATTGAGTACCTTAATGGTTTTCTAAATGTCCATTTTTACTTTCCTTAGGTTCTTCAAAAATTTAATGGTATAATGCAACTGTTGAGTACCTTGTGTGGTCAACCTTTCAATCCATGCATTAACTACCCAACCTTGAAGTCTAATTTTCTCAGCCTACTAAATTGCCTTTTTAGTGTTCTCATGATAAATAGCCATAATTAACTTAGAAGATTATATGATATTTAGTAGAACATAAGTAATTTGTTCTACCCATATCTTGAGTTGGTCCTTAATTTTATTGTCCTTTTCATATCTCTCGATCAAGGATGTCATTGCTATTTGTAAATCTTCCTTTGCACTTTCATGAGTTTGCTTTCCAAGATTTATTTGTCTTACTACATAATCAAATACTTGAATATCTTATATTCTTCTATCTTTATGAGGTTCCACAACTATGACATACTTATGTCTAGACTCAAAAATCACTCTTGACATAGTTTTAGCTTCCTTTGTCAATTCATGTTTTATTGACATAAGTTGACCAAAATCAAAATCATCAAGAGACATAGCCTACTTATTCCTTCTAGGGGTTTGAGATATAATCCAAGGAGGAAGAGGAGATGAATATTTAGGTCTAAGTAATCAAAGGTTGGGAGGTTTGAGGTGGAACAATGGTTTGTGAGGTAGGTGGAATGGGAAATGAAATGATACAGGTATCTGGTAATGAAGTTGACACAAATGGGATAGTGGTTATAATTGGAGTTTGGGTTGGGGTGATTGAAATTTTCGTCTTTGATAATAGATTAGGTACAAGAGTAGTAAGGACTTAGGTGATTATTTTGGAGTAAGATATGGACATAAATTTATCCATATCTTGTTGGGTGAAATACATATTGGTTAGGGATCCCAAAGATTTTGAAGGACTAGGAAAATTGGAAAAATAATCAAAAACTCAGTCAAGGGTGCCTTCTGAGGATAATTGAAAGATTATGGCACTAGGAGGTGAAGGTGGAGAGGAAAGAACAACATGAGGAGGAATAAAATCAATTGGTATAATTGTATTTATAGGGGGAACTATGGAAAATGTTACCTATGAAACTGTAGTTTGAGAAGTTTCAACCAAAGGAACCTTTGATTGTATAGCTTCTGAATATGAATATTGTTGAATCACTAGTTGAGGTAATTGTAAAATTGTTGGTTGAGGTGGTGCCTCACTCATGGATGGGTTTTCCTCCTTTTTTGTTTGAGCACTTTCCTTTGTACTAGCTTCTTTATCTTTTCTCTTGCCTTTACTCACAAACACAAACTTTGGTTTTTGTTTGAAAGTGGAGGCATCTTCCTTGTTGTTTGTCCTCTACTCTCATTTCTTAGCAATGTCTTCATTGTACTCTTCCTCTAACCCTATCTTGAAATATTTCAATTTGATACCTTTAGATTCTAACTAGGCATTCATTATTGCAAAAATGGGTTGAAATATCTCTTTGATAGATGTGCATTCTTTGACAGACCGTTGAATTGAAGGAATGGAAGTAAAGGTAACTTTATTACCTTCATATGAAGAATCTAATATGTTTTTGTCATCAGAGAATTTATCAAAAATATCAGCCAATTTCAAATCTTCAATTTAGTTAGTAGTGAGATGAGTGTAGTCAAGTCTCCTTATATCTTCCTCAGTTCTACATTTATCCTAGATACACTCATCTTTGTAGTCATAGACATAATTACCTTCAACTTTTCCTTCATCGTTCTATAATCAAAATCTTTTCCACCCTTGTACCTTTTAAGGGTGATCAATTGCATTTTAGTTTCCATTATCTTAGCCTTAGGAGTAGCTGAAATGGTATATTGTCCAATGCTTATTAGAAACTTGAATCCTCTTTTATGTGCATGTGATTGCTTCTTAAGCATGGTCATCATTTGTCTGCGCATATTCATCAAAATCAATTTATCACTTGGGTACGTAGGTAACATGTATAGTTTTTTGTTGAATCTTCCCACTCTAATGTAAGTGAAGGTTGGGAATTGAAGGAAAATATAACCAATCTTGTTCACTATTTCCCATGCTTGGTTTGAAACTCTTTTATTTTCCAATTCCTATTCAAAAATACAAATGAACTTGTATAAGAAAGCATCATTAACTCTTCTAAAATGTTTAATACCTTCTTTGAGAGTTAACTATGGATAATACTCATAAAAAAGAAATTTATTCCTTTTACCAATAGTGGTTAGTCCTAGAAAAGACCTCATATAGGTTGCAACATATACCAAGTAATAAGTCATATGAAACTTGAGGGAAGAGTTTACTTCATAAAGTTGGTGGCATATGGCACCACTGATCTGATTTCCCAAATAGATTATCTACTTATCTTTCTTGATGATGAAAATGTAATGATACACCCACTCTTAAAATATATTAGATGTTAAAAGGCCTTTAACCCTACTTATGATAGTTATTATATCTCCTATCTCTTCCATAAATTCACTTGGGTACAAGCTTTTTGGCCATCTTATAATTGAATGCCTTGGTGTCTTCAACTAGTGTGCATTAATGTGCCTCTTGCATTTTTTAATATTCTTGGGATATTATCACACTTATATCTAAGAATTCCTTAATGTCTAAGATGTGAAATACCTTATCAAAGTACTAAACATCTAGTCAAATAATCACCTTTCCACTGACATCCTTGAATGACCTAGTTTATTTATCAAAATGAGTAACAATTTTTAATACAAACTTTGGATCTTGAATTAACATAGGAAATGTAGTTGCTAGGTGTATTTAACTATTAATAACTAGATACATGTGTGAAGCAATAGGATCCCTACCTAACCTTTCTAAGAACTCATCCATGTCGACATGATCGATCTCTATATCTCCAATTTCATCTACATTAGAATCTATTATAGATACTAGAAATACAACTTGAAATTTATACATCATTATTATTTTAGTTAGGGAATCTTCAAACATTGATTAAGTATCTACAAAAGATAGTTTTTATTCTCTAAAATTAGTATTTTTCATCATTTTTGGAAAAGGTATACGAGTAGGAAAAATTTGCATAGTTTTGATAGCATTAGTGTAGTTCAAAGAAAATTCTATAAATAGTACCAGATGAAGGTTTTGATGTAGTTCAAATAAAACTATCTGAACTACATCAGATGAATGTTTTGGTGTAGTTCAAAGAGAAATCTCTGAACTGTACCAGATGAAGTAGAAAGTGTAGTTCAGAGAAAATTCTCTAAACTACACTGGGAAGGGTGTGTAATGTAGACTTTGGAGAATCTTATTTGGAGTAAACCAGATGGTGAAATGTGTACACCAAATAAAATTCTATGATGCACACTTAAAAGGTGAATTATGAGGGAAAAATTATCTTTGGTGCATCTCAAATAAAAACCTCTAAAATTCACTAAGAGGATATAGGGTTTCAAAGGCATGAGGAAAACCAAATTATAACCCTAAGAATAATGAAAAAAATTTTTGCCAAAAATAATAAAAATTTAAAAAGGATGACTTACCTAAGACATGATAAAATCTACAATGAGGTGACATATCTTAGAACTCAAAGTCAATCAAATCAATAGGTTCAATCAATCATGAGGGCGATGAAGTGAGGTGCACATGAGCTCAAAAATGGTGGCTAAAGATGTACTTGAGTTTGAAAATGGTAACTAAGGATGCAATGGTAAAAATAAAATTATCTAGGCTAAAATATATATAAAAGGGTAATTAATGCAAAATTAATTACCAATGTGGTGGTGGGCCTAGATACAAGGTCAACAACATTCTTTGACTTTGCACATATAATGATAGAGAAAATATCTACTTTTGCACCTAAGCATGCAAAAGAGAAAATTCTCTAGATTTCACATATAGTTATGGAAAATTTATTCGCTTATACACCTTGAGGTGTAGTTTAAATAAAAATCTTTGATTTGCATCATTTGGCCTTGGTGAAGGCTGAATAAAACTCTCTAAACTACATGGGAAGAAAAACTTCCTTCAAAAACTAACTTTGAGGGAAAAAATAAAAGTAAAAAAGGTGAAGATTAACCTCATTTTGTGAGCTTAGATCTCACGGGCTATGAAATGGATAAGTTTCAGAAGGGTTATGCCATGAATTGAGCCTACTTAAATTTAAGGATAACAGTGAGCTATGACTAGGGAATTTCCTTCATGCATTCTTTGAAATGCTTGAAATAAAGGGAATCCCAAAACTCTAAGTGCCTTTCTCCATTGGGCCATAGAATCAGGGAATTGACTAAACCAAAAATGAAAACAATAAGAATATACAAATATCTATAATATATACACACTTATTTGGAGCTTTATTGAGTGAAAAGCTTCAGATGTTTCCCACTGTAAGGTAGTGGTAATGATGTTCCATCTAGATATGTCAAAAGAAAACTATGTTCTCCACTGACTTGATGGATACAAAAAAGACCCCTCCTTAGAGAATCAAAATTTTCATGCATCCCTTTTGGATCTCTTCTTTTGTCCCATAAAAAGACTAGATCCTCAACTCAAAATTATTGTGACTTGGCCTTTTTGTCAAAAAGTTCCTTGACATGACTTTGATGCTCAAAATTATGATCCACTACCTTGGTACATTTCTCCTCCATCTCAACAAGGTACATAATACACTTGTCTGTAGAGCTTTCAAATGTTTCATCTTCGATTGCTTTAGCCAATTTAAGAGTAAGAAATTACAATGTGATAGGTATTTATACATTCAATCCATACAAAATTGGAAAAGGAGACATACCAATTGCTTGCTTGGGAGTGATATAATTAGCCCATAAGGCATCATATAATGCCTTGTGCCAAGTTCTCTGATTGTTCTCTACCAACTTCCTGATGATGGTTACCAAATTTTTATTACTTGATTTAGCTTGACTATTTCCTTGAGGAAAGTAGTTTGAGGTGTGAGATAGAATGATTCCATATTCAAAACAAAATTGAGTCATCTCCTAAGATGTGAAGTAGGCAACATTATCAGTTATAATCTTATTTCTTATACCAAATCTTGTGATGATATTTTCTTTGAGGAAGCTACAAACAACCTCTCAAATAACATTCTTAGTTGGAATTGCTTCCACCCACTTGGTGAAATAATACACAGCTATAAGAACATAACTATGACTTGTACTTGACAATGGATTCACTATGCCAATGAAATCAATACCCCATTTTTGAAAAGGTTCTTCAATAACTACCAACTTGAGAGGCAGGGCTGCCAATTTGGGTTTCCCCACAAACTATTGGCACTTCTCACATTTATACACCCAAGCATATACATCATAAAAAAAAATTCTCCAGTAATATCTAGCATGCAAAAATTAATGAGCCATGATAGGCATTGAAAAATGTCCTCCACAAGCTAAGTCATGAAAAGATTCCAATAACTTACCTTACTGTGCTTTATCTATGCATCGTAGAAGAATTACATCAATTTTCATTAAATTTCTATCCTTAAGCTTGATTTTCCTCTTCTCCTTGTGAGATAAATGTTTTGAACATTCTCCATATGTGAGAAAATGAACAATGTTATAATACCATTCAGTAATTGTGCTTACAAGCAAGACTATGGGAAGATATTCCTCTACGTCTTCTTCATTGTTAAGTGCTTCTTCTGAATTAGTCTATGTCATGAGTTGACATAAACCTTTTTCATGCACAAGTTTTGTAGGCTAGATCTCCATATCATATTCTTGGATTTTATAAGTCTAATTGCCTCTTTTGACTCCAAACTATTGTTGAGTCAAAATAGACTTGACAATAGAATTTGGTACTGGTGCAATGGTGTGAGAGTTAAGAATGTAATACCTGAAATTCTACTTTCACCATAGCATAAGCGTATTTATCCATGCAAGAGTACTTGATATAATTAACCTTTAGGGTACATATCATGAATTCTATAGGAGACTCAATCTCCTCTTCATTTGGTTGTACCAAGATTGTAGACAAGGTATGCTCAGAAGCATAGCTATACATGATAAAGTTCTTAGTATAGTCAGGGCAGAATAAGATAGGAGAAAGTGAAATTGATTCTTTAATTTATTTGAAATTATTTATTTCATCCACATTCTAGTTTAAATTTTATTTTCATTTTATCATATCGACAATGTGGCATGTCTTTTCAACAAAGTCAAGAAGAAATATTCACAAAAAATTAACTTTTCCAAAGAAAGAATGGACTCCTTTCTTACCTAATGGAAGAGTAAGATTATGGATTGACTTGACCATTTAAGATCAATCTTGATTCTTTCCTTAGACATAATATTTCCAAGGATCTTACCTTCATTAACCCCAAAAATGGATTTCCTGGGGTTAAGAGATATCCCATGTTCATGGCATTTTTCAAGTACTTGTTGCAAATGGTCCCAATGATCTTGGCATTTTTTTGAGAAAATGATTAGATCATCTAGTTAGACTAAAATTAACTTACCAATAATATCTCAAAAATCCAAATCCATAGCCCTTTGAAAGGTATCTCTAGGATTGATCAATCTAAAAGGCATTTTACAATATGCAAAAGTGCCCCATGGAGTAGTGAAGGCTATCTTGTGTTGATCTTCATCATAGACTTCCACTTGATTATATGATAAGAAGACATCTATCATGGATAAATTTTTTTAACCTATCACTATTTGTAGTACTTGATCCATTATTGGTAGTGGGTAATTATCCTTAAGTGATGATTGGTTTAAATTTCTACAGTCCATAAATATGGATTTTTCTGTTATTTTTCCTCATGGGAATAATATTAACTATCCATGTGGAATGATGTATAGGAAAGATAATAGGAGAATTCAACATATTTTAAATTTAAATGAGGATAGTAGCTAATATTTTCAAATTATACTATCATTTTTTATACTTATGAGGTCGATATCTTGGCTTGAGAGGAATATCATGTTGTACTTCCTTTGATCAAAAAGATTTTAGATCAACATATGAATATGCTAATACATCAATGTATTGAGATAGGAGTTTCAAAAACTTCTCCCTTTATTGTAGTGAACAACATTTCCCAATATTCATCATCTTGGGATGATCTTCTATCTTTATATTTATTTACTCAATCTCTACAGATGAATCAGATTCTAATTATTGATGTTTGATGAATCGATCATGCTTATCAAAAGTATTTCCATAGATAACAAACCTTTGGGAATCTTATTCCCTTTTAGCTAAAATATTTCTTCAACATTTTATTCATTAACTTCAGAAATTTATTCTTGAGGAGTGGAATCACTTCCTTCAAAATACAACTCACTAAAATTTTCCACCTTATCTAGGAATGAGATAACTTACTCATTGTTATTGAAAACCTGCCTATGGTTAACATTTTTAGGAACAATAGGATAAAAAACCAACTCAATAGTATATTTGATTCCTTGGAAATATTTGTGAGGAACCAAGAGGTAGCCAAAATAGCCAATAAATCAACTCTATCATTATATGCTCATGGAACTGTTGATATATTGAATGCATCAAAACATTCCATGCAATCCCAAACTAGATTGTAGTAATGCCTTAGTCTTTCATTATTCATTTGATATAGATTACCGACTTGACAAATGATTATCCTAACATTACCTTAAGCATGAAGGTTTTTTTATCCTTTTCTTTGATGCAACCACCATTCCTAACAAGGTTTCATAATTAGTAGTATTATTAGTATTATCAAACTACAACTTGAAATAAAAAGGGAATATTTTTCATTTTGGGGATATGAGAAATATCTCAGCTCCAAATTCAATTGAAGAATATCTACCATCAAATTCCAAAGTCCAAATATCATTTGAACTTTCTAACTTGATAGTTTCAAAATCTAAAACATCTTCATCTAAAGTGGATGGTTCAACTATTTCTTGATCCTTTTCTAAAATATCATTTGAAGATCTTGAATATTCATTTGTGGTCAAGAAATACATACCCATTCCAAAAGTTTAAAAAAGAATCTGGGCTTTAGGGTCCTCGGTCTTTGTAACAATATACTTTGCTTGTTTCTCTAGATGAAGCTTTCACATAATACCTTTGACATGTATTTTGGCCTCTAATTAATCCATGTTAATTTATCCCCCAACATCTTTGAAAAAGATACGTCCCAAAAAAATTCCATATGAGGTTGGAACATCATCTACAAGAACCATCATCTTGATCTTTTTCTCTAGAAACATAGAAAATGCAAATTGTATATCCTTGATTTATCCTATGAGAGGTACTTGTTTAGTTTCCATTAAGAAGCAATGGACAAAAGTTTTTGTCAAAGTTAAGCCTAAAGTAGTGGCTAATTTTGCTTGTATCACATTCTTAGAGGCACTCGAATCAATGACACAATTACTGAGCTTATAACCATTGATAAATAAAGAAATATAGAAAGGTTATATTTTTTTAGAGTTAGATGTAGGAGTTATAACTAAGTTGTTTTATTTTGACTTAGTGTCAGTAGGTACATTTTTAGATGAGAACTAATTGGAATTGGACATCTTACCTTTTACTAATTTTTCCAATCTTTCAAATTGGTCAAGATTAGATTGAAGATACTCAGCTTCAAACATTTGGATATTTGTCTTCTTAGCATGGTCAATAATATCAAAATCTATATATGGGGCAACTAAGGAAGATAAGATATTCTCATTTTTAGACTTTGAAGTTTGGGCATTTGGTCTAGATGAGGAAGGAGAAGAAGTAAAATGGGGAGGGGTAGTTACTTGTTTATCCATCACTATACCTTTTGGTTAAACTGGAAAAAGAGTTATTCTTTTAGTAATAACAACTTCCTTATGTAATTCATCTTTGGTCTTAACCTTATCAACCTTTTATTGTTCATTCAGATAACTTTACAAATGAGTAAAGATGGCATAAGATTCACCATGTGTATCCTCCTCATGTTCAACTTCTTCCTCTTCAAAGTTTAGAAACCTAATATTAGTGTCACTAGTTTCCCCTTATTCATCCCCTATGAAGGGAGTTTCATATTCTTCTAGAACATATTCCAATTCTAGAACATCCTCATTTTCAAGTTCAAACTAATTGACTATTGTATTTTCTAGTGGTGCTTCTAATACAAGCCCTACTTGTGGTGGAGGAAGCATGTTCTGATTTTGATTTCTCACAACATTATTGGGATAGTTAGAATAATTTGGGTATGTCTTCCTTGGAACATCCTTGTATAAATAAAATGACATACCTTGAGATATTTCCTTCTTAAGATCTAGAAATTCATTCTTTAGCTTTCGTACCATGGGATATATGGTTCTAGTGGAAGGTGAAGCTATAGAAGGCTACCCTCTAGGCTTGATAGAATTATTTTTAACCTTACCTGATAGGATTAAATCATCTTTTATTTTGATGGCTAAGCTTTGGGCATCATCAAGGCCAACCATAGTTTCTTTTTGCAAAATAAAACTCACCTCCAAAAATTGAAAATTTATGAAGAAACACTTTAGATTCTCAGATGTAGGTTGAGCAACTACTAAATTATATTCTTTAACTTATTCAATTTTGCCATGAACTTACACATGGGCTCATGTGTCTCTTTCTTCATTTGAATAAGCTGAGATAATAAGGCATGAGCATATTTATCATGCTTAAACCTTGCCTCAAACATAGCCTTAATCATCACGCAACTTTTGATAGTTCCAGTTTCAAGATGGTAGAAACAATCACTAGCAACACCTTAGAGCATCTCTATGAACAACCTCATAGAAACATCTTCATGTTTAACACAAAAAATGTTGCATACAATGTAGAAAGAAGTAATATGTTCATCTGAATGTTGTTTTCTATCACCATAGAACTTAGGAAAAAAAATTCATGAACAATGAGGTAGTTCATGAGATGGTGGTGCTAAATTCAATAGACTAAAAGTAGTCCCCCATTAACCTTGAGTAGTCATTCTGTGTGGATTATATAGAGGAATAATAAACCCCTATAAATTCAAAATAGGAAATCCCATATGAATGTTAGAAGCTTTCCTAGGTATAAGATATCTTGTATTGGTAGGTGGAAAAATCCTTATACATTTAAGAGGTGACTTTGCACATGCTAGAAAATGATTGATGTTATGATCTTACAACAACTCAAATGTACAATCGGTGTTTCCCAACACCCTTCTATCATTTGGACCTAATGTTGTCAACCTTTCAATCCATGCATTAACTTCTTGACCTTGATATCCAATTTTCTCAGCCTGTTGAAATGTCTTTTTAGTGTTCTCATGCTCAATAGGCATAACATAATCATAATATTATGTGATATTCATTCAAACATAAGTAAGTTGTTCTACCCATATCTTGACTTGGTTCTTAATTTTCTTATCCTTGTCATATCTCTTGATCAAGGATGTTATTCCTACTTGTAAATCTTCATTTACACTTTCATGAGTCTAATTTTAAATATTTATTCATCTTAATACATATTTGAATACTTGAATATCTCCTATGCTTATATCTTCAGGAGGCACCACAACTTTGGTATACTTATGTTTGAACTCAAAAATTACTCTTGACACAGTTTTAGCTTTCTTTGTCACTTTGGGTTTTATTGGCATAAGTTGACCAAAATCAAAGTCATCAAGAGACACAACTTGCTTCTTCCTTTTAGGTGTTTGAGATATAAGCCAAGGAGGAAGAGGAGATGAATATTTAGGTCTAGGATTAACCAAAGGTTGGGAGGTTTGAGGTGGAATAATGGTTTGTGAAATAGCTAGAATGAGAAGTGAAATGATGGGGGTATCTGGTAACAAAGTTGGCACAAATGGGATAGTGGTTATAATTGGTGGATTTTGGGTTGGGGTGACTAAAATTTTGGTCTCTAATAAAAAATTAGGTACAAGAATAGTAGGGACTTGGGTGATTATTTTGGAGGAAGATATGGACATAGATTCATCCATATCTTGTTGGGTGAAATACATATTAGTTGGGGATCCTAAAGATTTTAAAGGACTATGAAAATTGGACAAAGAATCAAAAAATTGGTCAAGGGTGCCTTGTGAGGGTACTTGAAAGAGCATGGAACTAAGAGGAGAAGGTGGAGATGAAAGAACAACTTGAGGAGGAATGTAATTAATTAGTATAGTTATATTTACAGGGGGAACTATGGAAAATGTTACCTGTGAAACTATAGTTTGAGAAGTTATAACCAAAGGAAAGTCTAATTGTATAGCTTCTAACTACAGAGATTGTTGAATCACTATTTGAGATAAATGTGAAATTGTTGGTTGAGGTGGTGCCTTACTCATGGCTAAGTTTTCCTACTTTTCTATTTGAGCACATTCTTTTATACTAGCTTCTTTGTCTTTTCTCTTGCCTTTACTCACAAACTCAAACTATGGTTTTTATTTGGATGTAGAGGCATCTTCCTTGTTCTTTATCCTCAACTCCTCTCATTTATTAGTAGTGTCTTCATCATACTCTTCCTCTAAACCTGTCTTGAAATATTTCAATTTGATACCTTTGGATTCCAACCAGGCATTAGTTCTTAAAAGAATGGGTTGAAATATCTCTTTGATAGATGTGAATTCTTTTATAAACCATTAAATTAAAGGAATGGATGTAGAGGCAAATTTATTACCTTCATATGAAGAATATAATATGTTTTTGTCATCAAAGAAGTAGGAATATCAACCAATTTCAAATCTCCATCAAAATCAATTTATCACTTGGGTACCTATGTAGCATTTATGGTTTTTCATTGAATATTCCCACTCTGATGTAGGTGAAGGTTGGGAACTAAAGGAAAATACAACCACTATTAATTACTATTTACCATGCTTGGTTTAAAACTCTTTTATTTTCTAATTCCTATTCAAAACTACAAATGAACTTATAAAAGAAAGCATCATTAACTCTTCTAAAATGTTTAATACCTTATTTGAGAGTTAATTGTGGATAATACTAATAAACAAGAAATTTCTTCCTTTAACCAACAATGGTCAATCCTAGAAAAGTCCTCATATAGGTTGTATGATATACCAAGTAATAATTCATATGAAATGTGAGGGAAGAGTTTACTTCAAAAATTTGGTGACATATGTCATCATTGATATGATTTCCCCAATAGATTCTTTGCTTATCTTTATTGATGATGAAAATGTAATGATAAATCCAATATTAAAATATATTGGATGATATAAGGCCTTTAACCCTACTTATGAGAGTGATTAGATATCCTATCTCTTCCATAAATTTACTTCGGTACAAGATTTCAAGCCATCTTGCATTCAAATGCCTTGGTGTCCTAAACCAATGTGCATTAATGTGCCCCTTGCATGCGTTAATATTCTTGTCATAATATTATTGGGCTATCATCACACTTATATCTAATAATTCATCAATTTTTGAGATGTGAAATACCTTATCAAAGTACTCATCATCTAGTCAAAATTTCACCTTTCCACTGGCATCCTTGACTAACCTAGTTTCTTTATCAAAATGAGTAGCAGTTGTTAATACAAACTCTAGATCTTGAACTAACATAGGAAATGTAGCTTCTAGGTGTATTTCATTATTAATAATTGGCTACATGTGTGAAGCAATAGGATCCCTATGTAACATTTGTAAGAATTCAACCATGTCAACATGATCGATCTTTGTATCTCCAATTTGATCTACATCAGAATCTATTGTAGATTCTAAAAATACAACTTGAAATTTATACTTAATTATTATTTTATCTGGGGAATGATTTGACATTGATTAAGTATCTACAAAAGAGAGTTTTGATTCTCTAGAGTCATCATTTTTGGAAAAGATACAGGAGCAAGAAAAATTTGCATAGTTTTGATAGCATTAGTGTAATTCAAAGAAAATTATCAAAACTTCACTAGATGAAGGTTTTGGTGTAGTTCAGAGAAAATTCTTTGAACTACACTAGATGAATATTTTAGTGTAGTTTGGAGAAAATTCTTTGAACTACACTAGGAAGGGTGTACAATGTGCACATCAAAGAATTTTCTCTAGAGTGCATTGGATGGTGAAATGTGCACACCAAAAAAAATTCTCTGAAGTGCACTTGAAAGGCGAATTACAAGGGAAAAATGATCTTTGGAGAATATCAGAGAAAAACATTTGAAATGAATTGAGAGGGTTTAGGGTTTTGAAGGCATGAGGAAAACCAAAATTAAAACCCTAAGAAGAATGAAAATAAAACAATTTTTCCAAAAATAAGGAAAATTTAAAAAGGATGACTTACCTAAGACATGATGAAATATACAATGAGGTGAAGTATCTTGGAACTTGAATTCAATCAAATCAATAGGTTCAATAAATCATGAGGACATTGAAATGAGGTACACACGAGCTCAAAAATGGAAGCTGAAGATGTACTCAAGTTTAAAAATGGTGACTAAGGATGCAATGGTAAAAATAAAATTACTTAGGGTAAAATATATATATATATATAAGGGTAATTAATGCAAAATTTATTACCAATGTGGTGGTAGGCATAGGTGCAAGGTTAGAGAAATTCTCCAACTTTTCATGTGCAATGATAGACAAAATCTCTACTTTTATACTTGAGCATGTAGTCCAAATAAAATTGTATGGATTACATGTGTAGCTTCAAAAAAATTCTCTGCTTCTACGCCTTGAGGTGTATTTCAGAGAAAATTCTTTGATTTGCACTATTTGGCCTTGGTGTATCCTAGAGAAAATTCTCTAAACTATAAGAGAAGAAAAAATTCCTTCAAAAACTAACTTTATGGGGAAAAAAAAAGTAAAAAAGGTGAATATTATCCTCATTTTGTGAGCTTAGAGCTCATGGGATATGAAATAGATAAGTTTCTTAGGGGTTATTCCATGAATTGAGCCTACTTAAATTCAAGGATAATAGGATCACGATCAGATTTCAAGGTTTTTGAGATCATTTAAGAATTGACATAGATGAGGTATGTTGTTTCAATTTTTTTCATGTATTTTGAGGTCATAGTGTGAAGGATAATGCATGAAAAGTTATTTGGAGGTCTTTTGAGTGTGCAAAATGAAGGGTTCTCAACTCGAGAAGGTTTTTATTGTGCCCATCATCTCTTAAAAAAAATTCATGGGAACATAAGTACTTCATGGTATATTTGGAAGGGTCCTAGCTCAAAACTATAGGAATTAGTTTTTGGATTGAGGAGCTATGCTTTATGAACAATCGTTAAGAGTGAAAACTGGTTTAAACCCTCTTAGAACCTTAATAAAGACCCAATTTTGAATATGGTGATAAAAAGTGCTCAATATGTATTGAATGGATCAATTAATCTAATTTATATTTTATTTAACTCTCCCAAGTACCTCTAGGTGGTATTGGTTAGAGAGATGAGAGAGAAAATGTTGAGTTAAAAGTTTATTTCTGAAGAAGTTATTGTAGAAGTCAAAAGTTGCATTGGAAATATTAAGAAAATGGATGGAAGAAGAAGGTAGAGACTCATGTTTCATTCAAATGAATATTTATGGATAGGTTCTAGTCATTAATTTCTCTAAGTTAGTTATCCAAGTAGGCTAGTTGCTAAGAGGCATAATGGCGTAAACATTGCAAAACCCAAATAGTGTGAAAAGTTGGTTTTTTGTGTGTTGTCAAGGTAGAATGATGAATCAAAGTTCATTAATATATTTTTTGTGACTGATATGTCCTATTATATCTTGTTAGAGATCTTGGAAGTTAGGTATAGTGGTGGCAATGTTGAATCCAAAATTACTTATCTAGTTCTAGTGTGACTATGAGGAGAGAGGTTTATATGTCTAATATTTGCCATTAAACTTCAATATTTTTGTATTTTAAATATAATTGTATCTAAGTATAGTTTTCATGAATTTATATTATTTAAAATTTGTCATATAATTGTTGAAGGTCAATGTCTCATGATTGTGTTTTTGACAGTCATGGTAGTTCTAAGTAAATAAGTTGTAGTGATGAAATTGAGGCTCTATGCCCTAATTTGAAGTTTATAATGCATATGGTGATATTTTATAGGTCATGTAGGTTATATATAAGTTATTTATTGTCATTTTTGTGTTGATAAATTATTTTTTATATTTATTTTTTCAAGATGCACTTTTTTGTGTGTTCAAAAGGCCTAATGTGAACAGTGTTAATGGAGTGTTTCAAGTGGTGGTTGGACATAAAAGGTGTCATGGTGCTTGGAAAATGTTTGATAAGGCATATTTTATTGTTTTATGAAAATTTTATTCCATTTATAAGGTTTTACATTGTTCTAATGGGTCATAAGGTAGTGTGTCCTAAAGTAGGTGTAATATAACTAGGTCTCCATGAGACCTAAAGAAAGATTTGGTTTATTTGAGTTATGGTCAACCTAATGTAATGATTTGTTATTAATTATAATGTTTCCTAAGTATTATTGTGTTATAAATATAATTTTTAAAGTGTGTGTGTGTGTGTATGTCGAAGAGGTGTATGACCAAGAGGCTTGTATAAGAACAAGGTGTTTTAGGCCTAATTGGCTAGCTAGACAAAGAGAGAGAATATAATAAAATAGAAGATTTAAAAATATAATGAGGTATTTTATACCATTATATGGATGTATAGAAACTATCATGAAGATATAATAGGATTTTTATATATGAAAATAAGGGTCATATGACTTAATCAGTCTTAAAGAGACCTAATTGAGTGAAGAAGCTAATAAGGCAATTTGAGAGGGTTAAAGAATGTGAAAATCTAAATAAGGTGATAATAATATATTGTGTGAAAAATAAGGTGATATTAAGGTGATAAAATCAATTATGAATCTATTTTTTTGTTTATTTATATAGGGGGTTGGTGCCTCCTTGCAAATGGGTGCTTACTAAAGTCTAATCAAGTGGGTGCTTGGCTAGTTGGGGTTGGTGTTCCATGTGGAGTTGGTGCTTCACTTAATTTGGTTTTTGTCTTATATGAATGTATTTAATTATAATATATTAGTGTGTTTTATTACCCTTAGGGGTTTCCCATAAATGTGATGTGTTCTTGTGTTTCATACTTATGTGGATAGTTGTTTATACTTGCTATATCTATATGCTTTTTGAATGGTTCATGATTGCTTAAGTGTAATTGAATGAATTTTTTTAAATATTTATTCACTCTACCCAACATTAATTGTTATTATAATATTAAATTAAAAAATATTTAAAAGAATAAACAAACAACTAAGCAAACACACACAAAGCTTTAAAATAAAAGAAATAGAAAACATCATGTCATTAACCAAGTCAATACCTATGCGTGATGGCTCAATATAATGATAAAAATATGGTACCCCAAATTGAGGTTATATTCAAGGGAACATCATACATGGATAATAAATCCTAGTATAAGCTTCATTCTTTAGTTTTTACCCTAGTAGGGTGAAAGTTGTGAGTTTGGCCTAGAAGTGTAAATTGGACAATACCCCTAAAAAGGAATACATGCAAAGGGAAGGTCACACCCCCAAATATACTGTAATGGATTATAACCAACAATTAATTTTCTCTAATAGGGTAGATCAAGGATTGTTTACTAGGTTTAGGATAATACAAATGTTTTAGGATTGTGGGGTTTTATATCTCTCTAGGAGATTATAAGTTGATTTCAAATGTTTATCTTTTTGAAACATTTTGAATGTTTTTTAAAATTTGTATCCATCTCAACTCATTAGATATTTAAAAGATACAAAATGGCACAACTAAAAAAATAGTGAGAGTGTGGATTAAAATTCTCAAAAAATGGTGAGATCATGGCAAAGGGGTGACCGAGTTAACCTCAAAAAACATTTAGCACTACCTACATATTCCAAAAAGACCTCAAGTCATTTTAGTTAGACCTAAAATAGAGGAATGTTTGGAGATGATTCCATGTTTTTGGGTTTTTTGGTATCTCAACTCAATGGAGGATTACTAGATAGTGAATGGTTTAACTCAAAAAATGATCAAAGCATGGCTAAGGGCTAACTAAGATGACCTTGATGTAAATTAGGCATTGACTATATAGTCCCTATGGACCACAATTCAATGTAGTTCCTCACATAATGGAGGAATGTTTAGAAATATTTCTAATTTTTTGGGATTTTTGGGTATCTCAACTCACTAGATAATTATGAGATAGAAAATGGAATAACTCACAAAATGGTGATAGCATTTGCTTAAGTTGTTCACAAAAAAATGAGAGTGTAGAAAAGGGGTGACTAAGCTAACCTCAGACAACACTAAGTGATATCTACATAGTTTTGAAGGACCTTAAGTCACTATAGTTCAAAATACAATGGAGAAGGCTAGGAAGTGTTTCCAATGTTTTGGTTTTTTTTCGGTATATCAACTCAATAGAGAATTATAAGATACAAAATGGTCAAACTCATAAAATAGTAAGATCTTGGCTTAATGGGGTTTGTTGGTATGTCAACTCAATGATGATTACGAGATACAAAATGGTCTAACTCACAAAATGGTGAGACTATAGAAAAATGGGTGAAAAAATTTACCTCAATGTAAATTTAGTGTTGCTTACATAGTACCGAAGGACCTCAAGTCAATGTAGTTTAAAATACAAAAATATATGTGTTAACCATTTTATTATTGAAGAGTGTATCTATATATTAATAAAATAAGATATGTGTTACCCAAATATGGATACCATAGGTGGGTGTAATTAAAAAATTACTACTTATCTCGTATTTAATTATGTTGATAGCCTTGAAGGGTGTTTATCTAGTTCATATCTTATTTTTTTATGGTAATGTGTGATGTTATCCTAATAGTGTTATAGGTCTCCTAGGGTGACATATCTGAATATGAGGTCATGGTCCCAAACTTGACTAAAAAATGGTCATTTATTTTATCCTTAATAGGGTTTTTATAAAATTTTAAGGTAATTTTGATAAAATTAAGGTAATGAGGTTTCATTATCCTATGCTTACTTCTAGTCACTTTTGTGTAAGTCTTTATTGTCAAAGGCCATGAAGATCTAATGTGATGTCAAGAGTTGAATAAAGGTATTTTTATTCATTTAACATTTGTGTGATGTTGTGACATGTGTACTTGGTTATACACCTTACCCAAAGTGTTTTGAAACTCCTTTTCTAACATTGAGATACTTTTATAACTGCCCATTCTTCATTTATTATATCCAAACATGGTATAATGAGTAAATTGTAGAGTAAAAGAGATGAGGAATGATTTTGTAAATTATCACACTTCCTTATATGTCAATTATAAAAATTCATGATTATATATTTCATCATCTCCATTAGTTCAAGAAGGCAAATGGGTAGAATCTTGAAGAAATTAATCTTTTAGAGGTCTTCTTGTAGGGAATTTCCATTTAAATATAATGTCCAAGATTATATAAGTCTCATACTAGGTCCATTAGATCCAAATCCATGCAAGGGAGTGATTTTTATGTCAAATCATGATAAAAACACTTTCATTCTTCCATTGAGCTCTTAACAAGTTCATAATGACTATTTTCATATAATTAGTATAGACAGGAGAAAGAGATTCAACACCTAAAATCATATCTATAGATAAGGAACCTTTTTCCCTTCAAAATTTTGGTAATCATCATGATTTTCATTCCTTAATATTTATGAATGATTGATAAGAAGTTAGGGTGTTCTTAAACCCTATAAAACCCCTACCAGTTTAGATTTCTCTTTATTATTGCATTTTTAAAGCTTATTCAAAGCATGAAATAAATAGAGAGGAATTATGGTGTCTGTAAAAACCTTATATATGATCTTTCAAGACTCATTTGACATGTGTGAGCTTAAAGAGGCAAGAAATCTTCACTTTGGAATAGGTTACAAGTTGAAGACAGTGGAGTTCAAGATTTTTTGGGATTTTTAATAGTTGAGAGAATGTTGGTGAAGCTTCCAAAAATCATCCATAGCTACCTGATGATTTTTAAGTTCATTAAATATTTATTCAATTCCTATATATACCAAAAACTTCAAAACATTATGGTGACCTATAGTTTTCCATAAGTATTCAACATGGATCAAGTTAATAGGCATAATCTTATTATATAAGGACCTCCAATGCAAGAAAAGAGTGAAAATTAGAATAGTGTTGTATGGTTGGATTATTAAATATCATTTAGACATTATTATATTATTAATTATATCCAAAAATGTAATTGAGGTTATGTTCTCATGTATATCAAGAGATCGTGTACAACCTATAGGTGTAAGAGGTTAACATAACCATGAGTTTAAGCCTCAAAGAAACCAATGTGGGAATTAGTTTCCTAAATTTTTAAGAATATACTAGGCCTTAAATATTTTATAATAGGTTTGGTTACCTCAAAACCAACTCATCCAAATTAAACCTACATGGATCTCAAGTTTGAAAACTATATACAAATTTGACTATACAAGAGTGAACCAAAGAGATAAATATTGCATTGCCTAAGAAGTATGAAAGTCATGATAACAAAATGATTGTTTTGATTTAATGGAGATATTATTTTAGGGATAAAATTAACATAAATTTCATCATAAATGTCTTTAAGTGATAAAAATGTAGACCTACAGGTCTACAAACCTGCAAGTTTTCAGTTTCAAGAAAATACAATAGACCCTATATTGGGATAAAGTCTAAGGATAAAATGAGTATTTTAGGCCATGGAAAAGAGTTTAAAATATTTTTGTATCATATATTATATATAAAAAATGGGTTTAATAACCATTCTTAGGCACCAATAAATATCAGGGTAAGAAGGAACACCTACATGCCTAATTGGGACCTATAGGATTATTCTCAAGCTGTGAAGAAAAATGCAACATTTTTATTGAGATTAAGTTTATTATGATCACTAAATTAATTAAGAGTCCGAAAATGTGGTTTCACAAATTTTTTTAACCTTGAGATGATTAAACAAACCCCAAATAAGGCTAGTAGGGTTAAAATGGCCTAATTTCCTATAAACCCTCAAAGTATGAAAATCAAGTTGTAAAACCTTTTGTAAGTTTAATGACTATTATATATAATTGATAAACATGGTATATATTATTTCAGATCTATTTTAGTAATTTATAACCAATAAAATTCACTTTGAATGGTTTAGTCCAAAAAACTCTCTTTCTTAATCTTATACACAGTCTTGCAAACCTAATAGGCTATTTTTGAAGCTTAGAAGCTCCACTAAGAAAATGCATGGTAGAAAATAGATATTTTAGGAGTTTATTAGGGTATAAAACATCCTATTCATATAATTATTTTTTTTATCAAGACATTTTTTATTATGAACAATCCTTAAGAGGATTAAGCACTAAAAATCCTCTTTTCATCTTGTGAAGGACTCGAGAAGGTTCAAATTTTTGTTTAGATATCAGATGATAAATTTCATGGGAAAAAATGGTGTTAATGGATGTTATCAACCCATGTGACCTATTACATCATTTAATTAATTTTTTTTTATAGATCCATACCTTTATGAATCATTGCTAATAGAAGAACATGTCTAAAACCCTCTCTAAACCCTTCTAATAGCTTGATGGAAGTGTAAGTCCTATTAATGACCTTAAATTACCTTTAATGACCATTAAAAACTTGGATTACCTTTTCATACCTATGGTCACATGATGGAATCACTACCTATTTTGTGTGGGA
The DNA here is from genome assembly GCA_037957365.1 of Torreya grandis. Taxonomy (NCBI): domain Eukaryota; kingdom Viridiplantae; phylum Streptophyta; class Pinopsida; order Cupressales; family Taxaceae; genus Torreya; species Torreya grandis. Next base: position 427,742 of record JARHVA010007919.1, on the reverse strand, counting down.
GGAAATATATAGATATATGGCCTAAATGATTGCCTCTTAGAACTAGTTTGTAGGGTTTTGAGGTCTCTAAGCCTTCTTAATTAGTGGTAGAGGATTATTGAGCCAATAAAAAGATGTTTTTATCTTTAAAAATTCATTTTATAGGTATTTATATGTATAATAGAGTTTACAAGTGGTTAACAAGGCCTTAGAGAAGAAAAGTGATCAATCTTACACCAAGAAGGTTGAATTGTAGTTCTCTAATGGACTAAGTGAATGTGAAGGAGTGTGAATCTTAATTTAAATCTTGTCTATATGAGATAATCCTTGAAGTGGAAAATTATTTTATGGGAAGACTCCAATAATATCAAATCAAGAGTGTCACATGTTGAGATAAGACTTGTAACTCTTTCTTAACTAAGACTGGGTAGTTTCAAATGAGGTTGATGAGTCATATAGGGAGTTAAAGAGTCTCTTATATGCCATTACTCTTGAATATCATCATAAAGTAATAAAAACATTCCAAGAATATGGATAAAACTACTCGTAGACTCTCTTCTTATATTTTAACTAACTTGGATGAAGTGGTACTTGTCATTAGATTTATTCTAACATCCTTGTCCTCTCTCTCTCTCTCTCATTTTATTCTATATATGTTTCTTTGAATGGCTTATTATGGGTCCTTTGGCTGAGTATGGTGAATCCATGCTTTAATAAACACTTCTACTATGCCTTTGAATGTTGAATGTAGTTATTTATTACCTTCTCAACTGCATGAAATTAGTGAAATTATGTGATTATTGATAAATTCTAGTAGTAATGCCTTCACTCTCTCTCATTTATCTTCTCCTACCTCTTTGCAATTGTATTATCTTATTGTAGGTCACATGGTGAGTTTGGATAGCCTTTCATAGTATCTAAGTGGATTTTATTCATTAGTGTCTTTCTTATACCTCTTGAGTATGCCTTATATTCAATAAATTATCTATGACCTATATGTTGAAACACTCATGCTTGAATGTCTTTGTTGATTAGTGTGATGAGATTCAGGCCTAATTCATGTTTTTATTACATTATGGTCAAGTGAAGGGTGTTAATTTGGTGCATCACCTCCCTAGTTTAATCTAATTTAAGTTTTTCTCCCCCTTTTCTCTTGAAAGTAATAGGTCTAGTAGAAGTTTTAAGGGTGATAACATTAAGGGAGATATCCCTATCTAGATATTGACCTCATTGACTAGGCCAGCCACAACATATAGGTGTCTCCATGATATCATTTAAGTGAGGAGGATTGAATAACCTCCTCAAGGGTGAATTTTTTATGATAATAATATGAAAGGATAGTAAGGTAAGGCAAACTGAAAGGTAAGGCAAATAACAAGATAAATGGCAAGGCAAGGTAAAATGATTATATAGTTCCTATTGATGTGGATATGCTTATCCTGATCAACATATGATACAAGTAGAATGGTTGATTATTTAAATTTTTATCTGATACCCCTTCTAAATATCTACTCTATCAAGAACCTATTGTTGCTTTGAAATCAAAAAAATGTGTTGTGATCTTCATTGGTCATTGATTTTGTTTCCTCCAAAATTCAAGACATGATGTATTTGTAGCCTTTGTAAAGGAAAGTGCATCCATGGATGGTAAATAAAGATGAAATTTGGATAAAAGATCTTATTTGGAAATTTAATATAGGTATAAAATGGATAAATGGATTATAATGGAATGTATAATGGTTGGGTAACAAATGAATATAAGTATTTTTAGGCACACATAATTTTTTTGATTCTAGATTTGACACATTTTTAGTTTTGGCATGGCCAAATGCTTTTGAATATGCTCTTGATAGGACCACCGTATGTTTTTATTATTTGGTTCTAAGATTACCTACCATTTAATTATGTTTTATACTATAAGTTATAATAATTCTATCTTCAATAATGTCTTCATCAAGTATCGAAGAGGTTTTCACCAATAAAGTTATCTCGATTGTCTCATAGTACCTCTGAGAAAGTTTCACTAAGGAACACTAAGTTTTGGATTTGATTGTCTTCTAGTGATTCAAACATGGTTTCATGAGAAGATGTTGAATTTAGAATTTGAGTTCCCCCTAGCACCTCTAAAAAGGTTTCACTAGGATATTTTCTTATTTTACATGAATTTGGTCTTGGTACCCATGATATTCTACAACTAACATGTTTATATTGATGTAGTTTAATAATGTGTAAATATATTAATCCTAATTAAACTTGTAATATGTGGAATATCAACATAATGGCTAGGTTAGTTGGTATTAATATCATGTGGAATAGTAATGTAATGGTAAGAGGCATCAAAATCCTCATAGAAGATACTAGGAGAACTTATGTCAATGCTGAAGTAATCATCCTAAAAAATAATGGAAGGATCACAAATGTATTTAAATTGATCTGCAAGGCATGTGTAATAAATTTCATAACTTTAATGAATGTATTTTTATTCTAAAGCTAAGTCTAACTCAAGGGAATCTAAATTTAATGTTGAGACTAACATTGATTCTTCTTCTGATGTTAAATTTGATATTAGTTCAAAAATAAATCTTGACTTTAATGTTGATTCTTCTTCTACTATTACAACAAATATGTTGTGTTGAATTTTTGGTATTGGATGAGTAATGGCCTGTGGTTTAACAATGGTATCTTTAGAAAAGGCTCAACTGAGAAGGACTCCATAAAGAGTGGCTTGTCAAAGTGAGGATTCTCAATAGAAGGGGAATGGTCAACAAGAAACTCCATATATAATGGATTATCAAAGTGAAGTTACTTAAAAACTGGGTAATGATCTAAGTAATCATTTCCCAAAGGTGGCTATAATCATTTTTTGTGACTCAAAAAATACTAGCTTATAAAAGTGAGACTCCTCAAAGATAGGGCAACGGTCAAAAGGTAACTCCACAAAGACTACCTTATCAAAGTGAGGTTCCTCAATAAAATGGAAATGGTGATTGAACAAAGGTTAACTCATAAAAAATAGGTGTTTCAAAAAAGACATATTGTATATATTGGTTGTCTTAGCCTTGTCTTACATTTGGTTGTAGAATCTTAGACTTGGACACATTTTGGTCTTTAAATGATGGATCTTTGGGAGGTAATGATTGGCTTTGTTGTGGATCAATAATAGATTAGATCTTATAAAGTGGGAGAATCTTGACAATGGATTAATAATGACATATGGTTAAATAATGATATCTTTTTAAATGGGCTCAAAAAATGTTAGTTATGGGTCTTGAATGGTAACCATAATACATCTAGTAGCCCTTGCACAACCTTATTGGGATAGTGATATATCAAATTTGGAAGGGCCTAGAATGGTAATACTTGGGAATTATGGAGCTTGGTTTCTATTCAATCCAAAGGAAGATGGTCTAAAATGTTAATCTTTGGTCAATTTGGAGTTTGGTTGCTAACATAGGCCAAAGAAGGAGGGTCTAAAATGGTAATATTTGGGATTATGGAGCTTGGATACTATCAGAGGGCAAAGTAGGAGGGCTTAGAATGGTAATACTTGGGTTCTATAAATCTTGGTTTCTAATGTAGGATAAAAGAGAAGGGCCTAAAATGGTAATCCTTGGGTGTTGTCAAGCTTGGTTGATAAAATAGGCTAAAGGAGGAAGGCCTCAAATGGTAATCATTGGGTATTATGGAGCTTGGTTACTAACATAGGATAAAGGAGGAGGGATTAGAATAGTAATCCTTGGGTGGTATAGAGATTTTTTACTAATGTAAACCAAATTATGATGGCCTAGAATGGTAATCCTTGGGCACAACAAAGCTTGGTTATTAATGTAAACCAAAGGAGTATTACTAGCATGAGTAGGGGTTCAATTACTAATATCATTAAAAGGGAGAAATTATAACTTTAATAATCCCAAATAAGGTCATTCTCAACATATCATAATCAGCATGGTTTGGTTTGGTAATTATCTCAAAGAGGGTGGTCTTGGTATATGAAAACATGGTGTAAAACTTTATCTTGGTTATGAAATGAACTTAGTCTGGGTTAAGGTTTGAAAGTAGCATTGGTCTAAGAATAGGTCTTGGTTTGAAAAAAAATGAGACTTGGAATAGGTACTTGGTTGTGATTTAAAATCGTTTTAATTAACATGGACTTAGAATTGGTCTAGGTAGGATTTGGATTTATCAGCATGGTCTAAAAGGGGTCAAAAATGATCTTGATTAGATTGAAATGTGGGTTCAAAAGTAAACCCTGATTTGGCATGTTGATACAATTTGGTTGAAATACTTAATGTTTAGAAAAGGCATAGATTTGTATATGGTCAATTTGGATCTGGAAACAAAATTATTCTAAGCAAAGTGAAATTAGTAAATAAATATGGGTTAGGCATTTCAAAACCAACTTGATCAAGGCATGTGAAATAGATCTTGACATAAACAAACTTGGTCTAGGAATTTGAAAACAAACTCTCAAGTCTAAAAATCACAATTCCAAAAAAATGGTACACTTGGTCTCTAGACATATGTCTTGAAAAATCAAACTAAAAATCCATCCAAGTTACACAGTCTCAATATATAAAGGTAAACCACTCAATCCCAAGTTGTAGACAATAATCAAGACTAAACCAATTTTAGATATAAAATTTTAAAGATATATTTTGGATTAGATTTTTGAAAGACTTGGATTATTAAATAAAAAAGGCCTATGCTCAAATTGGAGGCATAAAGACACCATTGTAAAAAAGGCATACAATGGTTTTGACTTTGTTTCAAACAAGGCAAGTGTTTTTAGAATAAAATGGGTAGTGTAACAATGTTCCTTCAAATAAGATATATAAACTAATTTTTTTGGAATAAAATCCAAGGCAAATGTTTGAAACAAAATTTTTAGTGTAATAACACTCCATTAAATAAGTGACACACAAATATTTTTAGAATAAAATCGAAGGAAAAGGTTTTAAACAAAATTGGTAGCATAACACCTCTTGGTGCAAAGTGGTATATAACACATAAAGGTTTTGACTCATTTCAACTTTGGCACATAAATAATTTTAGACCTAAAGATACAATATATCAAAATAAAAATACAAAAAGAACCTACCTAAATGTCCTATCCCTAAAACTCACAAGGTGTGAGTAGCTTCTACCAAAGTTTTCATAGATATAGCAATTATCAAAACAATGTGTTAATCTAAAATTTAAATAGTACATGTAGATATATTTTTTAGTCCCCCCTCTATCTCTCAAGAATTGGTACATGGCATGAAATTAGAGTATGAAGCACTCAACATTTTACAATATATTCCATACCAAAGTGGGGTTGACTAAAATCTATAAGTTTTGAAATGATCTAAATGGTCCCAAGTGTGTCTAACACAAGGTTGAATCATTTCAATTGGATTAAATTTCATTAAATTTTTATGTAATGTTATATTCCTTTTCACAATGACTTTAGCCATGTACGACTTACTAAAATTTGATGTTTAATTTGAACTAATCTCAATTTTTGTTAGGAATGGTAGGCTAACCACTTAGCCACTATTTGATCCTGGTATCACATGCCTAATTTAAATACCCAAAAATAGGATGGAATTGGTACAATTTTGGGAGATGAAATCCTAGGTTAAATCACCCTTGAATAACTTTTGAAGAGGTGATGAAATCCTGCCCACAATCTAGTACAAAAAAATAAATAAATGAAAATTATAAGAACTATAGAGGTCATTTCTAGGTCACCCAAGTCACTCGAATCTTGGGGAGATCATAAAATATGTTTGTTCCATTCTATGATATAAAAAATTCAATAAACAAGGAAATTTAGTTTCCTATAGGGGATGGAGGGAGAGCGTACATACAAAGTTCATTTTGCCACAAACAAATTTAATCTATGTAATTGAAACTAGTTAACAAACAAAAAGAAAAATATCTTAAGATCTATAATATAAGATCAATGTTAATTTTTAAGGCACAAAACAAAATGTAAATGAATTTTTTTCCTCTTGGTCTTGTTTTCTCTTGTAAAATTGAAATACTAAAAGACAAGTTTGTTAGGTCAATTTTCAGCACTAAAATGAAAGTGTGTATGAGACTTAGAATTGTTTAGACCTCTATTTCTCCATTTAAGTTAATTTAAAAAAATTATGTTTTTATATTGTATTTATGAAAAAAATCCAATAAACAAATAACTTTTCATTTTTAAATCTCAGGTTTCTAGTTTACACAAAGCAAAGTCATCAATTCTGCAATAGAGCAAAGTCATTGATTCTAGTAAAGTCATCGATTTTTCTATGGAATATATAAAAATAAATATGTATCTAGTGAATTCATCATTAAACATGGAAGAGGATAATTATTATTCCATGTGAAGTCACCAAATATAGCTTGAAACTAGGAGAAGTTAACAAAATCACTTACAGATATACCTAGCTAAGCTACCAAATTATAGGGTCAAAGTCACTATTTGTATTTGTCAATGTCACCATTTACACATAAAGGTTTATTTAACATAGGTCGATGTAACTATTTTTGTTATAGATTAATGTCACTATCTCCAATGAAGTTACTAATACAAAGTAATCTTTTTTGCAAAATAAAATTTCGTAAACAGAGGGCAAAATAGGCAAAGTCACTATTACACAGGGTGACATCACCAATTAAATACAAAATAAAATGATAGAAATTTTGAGAATAAAAAAATAAACTTAAATATTTAAGTTCTCTTTTTATGAAATTTAAAGGTTTAACATCATTCATCTAGTCTATACAAGATGTGTAGTCTCACCGGGCATGCCATTATGTACCTTTAGGAATATGGAGGACATAAATGTCATGAATTCCTTGTTAGTAAATATCAATAAAATTCAAGTATAAAAATTCAATTAAACTAAACCAATCTTACCTAAGTACTATGAGGATCATAAAATAATGAACAAAACTACAAATAAGAGATAAAAACACACAACAAATTTACCTCCCTTGTTAAAATTAGAGACTTGATAAATGAATTCTCCATCTTGTAACACTTATTTAATGTACACATGTGGCTTTGATTGTCTTGGTTTGGATTGGTGTGAAGTTTGATATTAATTTGGCATTATAACATTACTTTGATAGCTTCTTAAAGGCATTCCTACAGAATAACCTTACACACAAAATCTTGTTTAGGTAGTGTGAGGGAACTTGTATTTATATGTATTAAAACCAAATTTAATGCCAATGAGGTTAGGTTTATATCTAAATTTATTTGAGTCTAAAATAACTTAGGTTGAGTTAGGTTAACCCTAGGTTGGCTCAAAGTAATCATGAAGACTTTAAAACTCATTTTAGATATTTATGAGCCATGACAACTCATATAAGATATTTATAAGGTTGTGACTCACCTTTTCTTAAATTTTAGGAATTAATAAAATATTTTATTAGATCCCTTGAATTTGACCTCATGTTTATTGAAAAAATCCATTTTTGGATAAATGTAATTCTCTAATTAAACTCAAAATTTTTTAGTTAGGCAAGCTAATTGAATTTTTATTTTTAATTAATCTTGCTTAGGTTTTTGGGCATCTGAAATTTTTTTAATGTTTTTTATTAATAGATAAACATGCTAAGAATGTCAATTTTCTAGGTCACAATTTGACTAGGGTTGAATCTAAGATAGGTTATTGGTGTATATAGGGTATAAGCAATCCTCAACATGTTTCTAGGAAATTATATCCATTACATAGATGATATTTGGGAAACCTAGTGACTTCTAGGCTTAAATTACATTGCTTTCTATAATTTATCTAAATCCTAGTTTAACAACAAAAGTGACAATAAATGAGGACCTACATCAATTAAAATAATAACTGTCATCACCACTTCTCCTCAAAATGTAAGTACATAACACATTCATTCTATAGTGTCTCCTATTGTTGATACTAATAAAGCTGATATAGTATAAGCCACTCACCCTTTACATTATTTTATTTGTAATTCCCCAAGTCTAATAAAAAATCCTTAAGCATGCATAATACCAATGTCACTAAATATAAATTGAAGCTTAGTGAGTGGCATAATATTTACTAATAAACAACCAACTTAGGGTTTCACCACCACTACTATTATTGGGATTTACTATACATATATAATGACGTAAATGAAAATTTTTATCCAAACCCTCACGACCCATTCATTATTTAGTTGAACTAGTCTATATGCCCCTACACCAACCAAGTAGATACATTTTGAAAACCTAGTATCTATTTTTTTTTTGTTACACATATTACACCCCTCATGCCTTACATGTAGTTAGATATGTTTGTTTCTTAGGTTACCCATGAAGACTCTTACACACTTTTAGTATATACGACACTAGGCAAAACTAAAATTTTTTATGACATTTCACCTTAGAAAAAGGCCGTTGGGTGTAAAAATGTTATTCAATATTTTCTAAAGTCAGTTGTACCTTCTCCTAATACATAATCTAATCTATCCTTAATACACTAACTATTTTATTACTCTTCTACCACTTGTGCACACATATATTAATACAAAATATTGAATATTCCCTCATGGATTAAAAAATTTCAAGAGGAGGAGGTATGCATATAGGACCTAGTAATTACAAAAAAAAAATGGTGGGATTTTTTATTTTGATAGGTAGACCAATACATTGAAAAAATTCAAGAGGAAGATTGTGGTGATGGAAGGTGAGAATGTTGAGTTGGAACAAAGGTAAGACATATTATCTCTATAAAATAATAGGAAGTTCAATACTTCAATATTGGATGAGTATAGGGATGATCCATAGCATTTTTTAGATGTAATTGTAGGGGTGATAAAAAAATTATTTAAGAGATATGACTAATCTAGGCAAAGGTCACACTAAGAAAAATTCATTCAATCTCCTAAGGTAATTATAGACAGTGTGAAGAGTGTAACTAAGAAGCTATATTACATTCTTAATTCAATAACATATGCAAAGGCTGAATCTCACCCTCAATGGGGATATGTATCCCAATTATATTTTAATATGAAATATATGTAAGGTAGGCTTGAATTCCTAGGCCAAGCTATTAGAAGTGGGGATTATGGTCATATATATTTAATAACAATGCTAGAAATTACACGAGCACAAAGTCGCATGCTAACCAAGAGAGATAGCTTGCTTCATTAGCCTAAAGAGATGTGAACTTTAGTAAAAAAATTATAAGTCAATAAGGAAAATCTATCTCCATTTTTAAAGACATGAGAGTTTTAGATGTGAATATTCCTCTAGGGTAGTTAGTTATCAAGTCTATTTTTGAGATCCTATTTTGAGTTGTAGTTGATAACATATAAGTAAAAATTGAAGGAGTAATTTATAGTACTAATGAAGAGATCATGTAGATAATAAATTATGACAAGGGTAAGGTCACAAAAATAGACACTCTATATATAGAGGTTAAAGCTACAGTTGTTTTTCACAAAAAACTAGTGGATAGGATTACACAATTGTTTAAGAAACCTCTTATTGATCATGAAACCATAAATATTGATTTTCAATCTAGTCATGACTTATAACTATATATGAAGGATGAAAAACATTCAATTTCTATAGTAGGATCACTATTATCACCTCTTCAAATCATGCAATTACATGTTCCAAAGTAGACCTTAGTGAAAATTGTGACTTGACTTGCTTATGTCCCATTTCCTACTTTCACTACCCTAGCTGCAAAGATCACTATTTCAACTAGTGCTTTAACCATAACATCTCATGCAAAAAATTTAGTTATAGTTCCATCACTAGCATTATTTACTATAGTTTCACTCTTAATGTGTAAAGCAACTATTATTACAACATCTACTCCAATTATAGTTATAGAAATAGTAACTTAGGTTTTGAATATGCAAGTGCCACCTTCAAGTAGTGCCACATTAGCACCATATGAAGATTTTAATGTGAGTTGCATGACTAAGTTATTACTTGATTTTATTTTTAGCTAGGATATTTTTGTATCTAATATTTTTTGGGGAAAAAGATTAATGTTTATGATTATATTATATAAATGTATGACATGTATGAGTTTTGACACTCATTTATTAAATTAATAAATGTAAATTTAGATTATTTCTTGGAGGATGAGGCAAGTCCCTACCAAAGGGAGAAGAATTTTGGCTATTAAGGTGAATGAGAAATTTTATGTAATATTTTACAAATTTGTCTTTATCTACAAGTTATATTTTTATCCAAACCTATGATTCAATGATATTAATAATTTTCCCTAATGTGCATAAAACCCACATCAACATATTCATCTCAAGATATTAATAATTTTCTATAACATAAGATGGGGGGGGGGGGGGGTATTCAATAGAGTATTTAACATAAAATTATATCGCAAAACCTTATGACAGTTCTATGATATTAGATAACAACATATGTCATTTGAGGTATTGATTGTACCTAGAAACATCCCATAGATAATAAGACTAGAAATGTATACTTCACATTATTCTATTATTTATAGTATCTCACAAATAATTATACCACAAATATATATGCACAAGGATGAGATGTGTCTATTTATATTATATTTTTATTATTATATTTGGTCTAAAAAATGAATTTTAATAATGGAGATTAGACTTATATCTTACTCAAAATGGGCATGTGCCTAATTTTACACAAGTAATTAAATATTTTATCAATCAATCTCATTCTACATGAGATAAATATATTTAATAGTTGATAATATTCCAATTTTATGTATAATGGGCATATGTCCATTATGGACAAGATAATAATAATAATTGAACATCTACATTCTAACCGATATTAAATAAATTATATTAATAATATTATACACAAGATAAAAATAAATAATATTATCAATTAGTCCCATTTTACTCAAGATAAATATATTTGACAACTGATAATATTCATTTCTTGTGTAGAATCGACACATTCTCCTTTTGAACAAGATAAAAAATAATATAAATATCCACATTCTAATAGTTTATAATATTCTTATCACACTTGTGTAAAATATATAAGAATATTGGCCTCTTATAAACAATCCAATATTCTTACCTTATGTAGAATGAGCACATGGCCATTCTTCTCAAGATATTAATAATTTTCTATAACACAAGCTTGGGGGTGGTTTTAGTGGAGTATTGAACATAAAAGTATACCACATAACCTTACGATGATACCATGGCATTAGATAGCTACATATTTCATTAACATTATCAATTATACCCAATAGCATCCCATAAAGAATTAAAAAAAAAGTATACATGATATTATTCTATTATTTGTGGGATATCACAAAGAATTAGACCATAAATCTATATGTAGGAGAACAAGATGTCTGTTGATATTAAATTTGTATTAATAAATTTGGTCTTAATAAATAATTTTAATAATGGAGATGATAATTTATATCTTTTTCAGAATGGCCATCTTCTTGATTTTATACAAGACATTAAGAATTTTATCAATCAATCCCATTCTACATAAGATAAATATATTAGATAGTTGGTAATGTTCCAATTTTGTGTATAATGGGACCATTCACATTATTAATAAGATAATAACAATATGAACATCCACATTCTAACCAATATTCAATCAATTCATTAATAATATTCTTCATAAGATAAAGATAAAAATTATTATCAATTAGTCCCAATCTACATAGGATAAATATATTTGATTGTAGATAAGGTTAAATGTACAAAGTTGGGGGAAAAAAACATGACACAATGAAAAATACAAACCATTTTCTATAAAGGGTATACACCTTTTTTTTTTCAAAACCAAAGAAAAATTATAAAAGGGTCAGTCCTGATCCTAAAGGGTGTATGCCTTTTGCAATCCAAAGGTGTACGCCCTTTTAAAATCCATGTATTTTTTTTAATTTTGTAATTGGACTTCTGAAAGCCATGTATGTTTTTGTTTGTTTTGTAATTATAGGTATTTTTTTTCAAGCATATATTTAGTAAAAAAATGTATAAGAATATAAAATTAAATGTAAACTTATACTTTAAATTTATTTTACTAAATAAAAAAAATTAGTGCCACTTAGCAACTTTTGAAATTGATTATAAAGGTAGGAGTTACCATTTATAAGTTAGTTTTTCAAATACCATTCTAGTCAATACTTAGTTTTCATAATTTTAATATCAAAATATAGAATGAGAAGCAAGCTTACAAATCATGTTACACATGTAATAGATATATACCATTAAGGATTACATGTCTATTTTAACTAATTAAGTATTCCCTATCTAATTTATCTTCTTGAGTATGCTCTACCTGATTAAATTACTGAGCCATGGCTTGATCTCAAGGAGTATGCCCTACCTAAATACACAAGCCATAATTTAGGAGTTAGCATTTATAAGTTAGTTTTTCAAATTCCATTCTAGTTAATAGTTTTCATAATTTTAAGATCAAAAGATAGAATGAGAAACAAGCTTACAAATCATGTTACACATGTAATAGATATATACCATTAAGGATTACATATCTATTTTAACTACTTAAGTATTCCCTATCTACTTTATCTACTTGAGTATGCTCTACCTGATTAAATAACTGAGCCATGGCTTGATCTCAAGGAGTATGCCCTACCTAAATACACAAGCCATATCTTGATATTTAATATTCCTTATTGGTGTCAAATTAGTTACTCCACTTACTCAACCTAGTCTACTTTAAGGTCTTCTAGAAACTTGCTTGTAATTAGGTCTCTTCTTAACCATAAATTATCTCTTGGTCTATCACAAAAGGTCTTATGAGTATTGATATTGAAATACTAATGACTTTATTATTTAGTATTATCTATTCACTTCTTAGCCTCTGTATTTAGATCAAAATACACATTCAATGACTTAACATAGGGTATTTAGTCCTAATATAGTAATCTACCTTCAAGAAAAACCCTTATTTGACTCTTAAAGAACTCAATTGTACATCCTCACTTTTTTGAACAATATTATGAGGGTTTCACCAATTATTTGACTCAATCTTCTTATTTCATGAAGAACATTAACTCGAAACTCAAATGAGAACGAATCTACCCTTTATAGGCATATTATGCCAAATTCTACCTCTTAAGGACTTGATACAAATAGGTCTACAACTACCTTGTTTTTTAGACTCATTCAATTCAAAAACTCAATGAAAATATCAATATAATGATACAAGACTCATAGGTGTCTTCACATAATCTCAAGATACCAATTAGATCACCAAAGCACCCAAAAAGTTGACTAAGTCCTAAACACTACTATAATATTGCGTATAGGCATGTTTTGTCTTGAAAAGGTTTTATTAATCTAAGCTCATAAAAGGATTTGTATAAACCTTTATTAAGATGTTTGGAGACTATCTCTGAGGATAAGAAACCAATTTCCTCTATTGCTTTTTTAAGAATTAGAATTCAATGGAAACTCTAATCTTTAAGACCAGATGGCCTAATGTACTTATTAGAAAGATATTAACTTGGATTAACTATCAAATTCTTTGAATCACTTTAATTTTAAGTATTATATAATGTCCACATAATAAAATTGGACCTTCATAATAGGTTTATACTCAATCAACAAAGTTGAAGATGTACAATACTTGGAGTTTGCTATATTTACCTTAGAATCTTCTTAACACCCTTGTTCTCAACTTAGAAAATGTAATTTAATTAATGGGTCTATAAATGTGAATAATGAATAGCCCTTATCATGAAACATATATCATATATATAATAATGATATAGTCATTCATACATTACATCTACCACATACATGGTACTACATGTAGGTATTCTATCACTCATACATGACATCTTCATGTGGTCATGATATGGTCACTCATATTGGACATGAATTCTATTAATAACCCTAGTTCATTCCATTTCCACATAAACCATTAACACCTAACCCTAAACACTAAAAATTAAACCCTAAACATTGAAAGTTGAACTGTAAAACCCAAACCCTAAACCATAAACCCTAAATTATGAACACTAAAAAATATACCTAGACCCTAGACCCTAAGCCCTAAGCCCTAAACCTTAAACCCTTAAACCTAATACATTATCCCTAAACTAAAAACAATAATCCATAAACCCTAAACATATAAACTTAAAACATTAAACCCTATAGTTTATACATTAGACCCTAAACATTAAAACCTTAATGTAAGCCCTTAACCCTAAAACCCAAACCATAAACTTAAAATCCTAAATGATAAACCCTAAAACCTAAAGTTAATCCCTTTACCTTAAAACCCAAGCCTAAAACCATAAACCATAAGTCATAAACCTTAAACATTAACTCTTAAACCAAAAATTGTAAACCCAAATCAAAAAGCAAAAACCCAAAACCTTAAACACTAAACCAAATTCCCTAAACCCTTAACCCTAAACCCTAAAACTAAAATCCTAAACCATAAAATCTAAACCACAAACACTAAACCCCAATTCTTAAACTCTAAGACCTAATCCCCAAACATTAAATCCCACACCCTAAATACTAAACACTATGTTTTAAACCCCAAACCCTCAACTAAACCTCCAAGACCAAAACCTTGAACCTTACACACTAAACCCTAAGTGTGAAACCATAAACCCAAAACCTTAACCCTAATCACCAAGCCCCAAACCCTAAAAGCTAAACTCTTGGTCCTTTGAGCCAAAAACCATAAATCCTAAACCTTTAAGCATAAAATATAAATTATAAGCCCCAAATCCTAATCCTTAAGCCATAACACTAAAAATTGAACCTTAAACTCTAATCCATATGCATTAGACCCTAAGATGTGAATCTTGAACCATCAACCATTAACCTTAAACCCTAAATTTATAAATCCTAAACTTCTATCCATAAACCATAATCTTGAGTTATCACCTATATAGATAAGGGAGAGGGGGCATTGGCTAAGCCATATATTTAAAGGATAGGGGTCATTTTAACTTATATAGATAAATGAGTGACTAGGGACATTCATGTAAATGATTTGAAGGTGGATTGAATATGAATTCCTAATAATTTTAGGGTTTTTTAATCAATGGGTCTATAAATATGCAAAAATGGCTAGCATGTAGCATTCTATCTATAACATACATATAATAATGGTACACTCATTAAAACATTGTATCTACCCCATATATAGTACTACATATAGGTATGTTGTCACTCATACATGACATATTCATATATTCATGATACAGTCACTCATACTAGACATAAATGTAGCTAATTACCGTAGTACACTAGATTTACACCTAAACCATTAACCCTAAAACCCAAACCCTAAAAATTATAAACCTTAAATTTTTAAACCTAAACCTAAACCCTAAAAACCATAAACCTTAAACAATTAACCCTAATACATTATACCTAAATCTAATATAACAATACCTAAACCCTAAAACCTATACCTTAAACATAGAACCTTATAAATTGGACTTTATACCCTAGACCCTAAGCCTTAAATTCTAAAATTTAATCCCTTAGCCATAAATCCTAAACAATAAAATATAAGGCCTTAACCTTATAGGTCCTTAATATTAAACACTAAACCTTAAACAAAAAATTCAAAATCATGAACCTTAAACCCTAAACACCAAACCTTAAACCCTAAACCTTGACCCCTAAAATCTTAAGACTAAACCCTAATCCTAAAACCCTAAGAATTAAACCCTAAACCTTGAAATATTAATGCTAAACCACAAACCCAAATCCATAAAACCTCAAAACCACAACCATAGACCCTAAATACTAAAACTAGATAAACCCTAAACCTTAAAACCTAAATGATAGAACCCAAACAATCAATTTTAAACACTGAACTATAAACTTTGAACCTTAAACCCTTAACTAGAGACCTTAAAAATGAAACCTAAATGACAAACACTAAACATAAATTATGGATACAACACTACACAAAAATGACACAGGAATTAATAGTTCAGATCAACCCCATCTCCACTTTCCTGTAATAATTCCTACACAAGTACAAATATTTCAATGAAAGGAGAAAACATGCCATAAAAAATTTAGTTGCACAAATGCTAATAATATATACTAATGACCCACATAATTATTTTAGAATAAATGAAAAACATGAGAAGATCCAAAATGATCTAACCCTTTCACTTAATGATTTGAAAATAATTGTGTCTAGAAGAAGGATTTGAAAATAACTATGTCTAGAAGAAGGATTTCACCTCATACGAAGCATGCACAAAGAGGTAATTTTTTATCTATCATCATTTTTCATCATCCCTCATCATTGAATTTTTTTTCATGTAATTTCAAAGAGGATATTATCTTATTTTCACCATGTAAATCTCTCAACAATCTCTCTAAAATAATCCATCATGACCCTATCTAATCTACTAGACATGAATGAGAATAATCACCCTCATACACTCCAATCAGAATAAAAGGAATTAAAAAATAATTCAAGATTCATCTTAAAAATATATTGTTTATTTTGAAACAAATTTATACTGATTCTAGTTTATAACACACTCTACTAGATGAGGGAGTGACTTGGGATGATGATAAAGCGATTAGGTATGATGAGTCATAATGAAGGAATGGTTAGGGATAATGAGGGATGAATATAAATGAGGAGGGGGTGATTAGGGATGTTTAAGGATGATGATATTTGATCAGGGAGTGATTAGGGATGATGAGGGGTTGAATTAAAGATGATTACTGATTGACTAGGGATGATAAGAAATGATGATGGTTAATGAGGGAGTTATTAAGGATGATGAGGGATGATGAGAGTGTGACTAGGGATGATGCTTGGGATGATGAGAGAGTGATTAGGTATGATTAAAGTTGATAAGGTTTGATGAGGGAATGTTTATGTATGATAAATAACAATGAGGGATCATGAGGGATCATGAGGGAGTGACTAGGGATGCTGATGGTTGATGAGGGAGTGATTAACAACAATGAAGGATGATAATATCTAATGAGGGAGTGATCATGGATAATTAGGGATAATGAGAATCTATGATGTAATGAATAGGTATCATAATTGAATATGAGGTTAGATGAGGGAGTGATTAGGGATGATGAGGGTTAATAAGGGAGTGTCTTATGTGATTTTAGAGTGATAGAATATGACTTTATTCTACATGACTTTGGAATAATGCATGCGATTGGAATTGAAGAATGCATGGATTGACCATCTATATGATATTTGTTTTAGAGTGAATGGTATCTTTTTATAATTAATTCTAATGGTGTTTTGATTTATCCTATTTAAAATGGAGTCTATCAAGGTGATTACCTACATTCATGTCTAGTATAAGTTATCATATCATGATTACAGGTAGATGTCATGTATGAGAAAATACATACATATATGTAATAGGTATGTGATAGATGTCATGTATGAGTGACCATATCATAAACATAGGTATTTTACATGTTACATGATATAGGGTAGTCATATATGCATATTAATAGACCCATTGATTGAAAAACCCATAAATTGTTTAAGAATCCACATTTAAGCTTGGGTATTCAATCGAGTAGGGCATACTCAAGTAGG
The DNA here is from genome assembly GCA_037957365.1 of Torreya grandis. Lineage (NCBI taxonomy): Eukaryota > Viridiplantae > Streptophyta > Pinopsida > Cupressales > Taxaceae > Torreya > Torreya grandis. Next base: position 410,224 of record JARHVA010007919.1, on the reverse strand, counting down.
TAAAGTAGGTAGGTCATAGTCAATTAGGAGAAATATGGGGTAGAATAAATGGCATAGATCTATTACATATGTAATATGATTTTTAACCTCATTTCTCATTCTACCTTCTGATCCTGAAATTTTGAAAACTAAGTATTGATTGGAATGGAATTTGAAAACCTAAATTCTAAATGGTAACTCTTACATCTCTGTAACCAATTTTAGAAGATGTTGAGTGGACCCAA